>CM055124.1:266961470-267173970 GCA_029206835.1 Rana muscosa
GTGTCTCAGGACACACTTCCTGTTTCTGTGTGGCCAGGAGAAGGTTTTCCCACTGTGCTCTTCCTTCCCCCTACGGCAAGGTAAGGCACATTTACAGTGTCTAGTGTCTTCCGGGTTGCTAGCCGGGTGATTTCCGCCGTTCGTCTCTCAGGGGGTGGGTGGTGTTTTGTGCCGCCAATCCCCACCCCAAATTTTGAGCACCAGCCACCACTGGTTCTGGCATCCTATGTCTTTTGGATGTGATGTGGGGGGTGGCCTTCTCCTGGTGACCAGAAATTGCTGTGGCCCGTGATGGCAAATTTTTTTTCGCCGCATGTGATGGGTGTTTAAAAATGCTTTTGTTGCTGTAGATGGCGAGATTTGGGGAAAGATGGTTGGTCCTGGAGTTGTCTTTGTAAGGGAAACGTGCGGGGGGGAAAAAACAGAAGTTGCATTAGACGAAAATGCTAGTTGAGTAACCCTTGTCTCTGGCTTCAATGCAAAGTCAATGACCTGGAACAAGCATGCAGCTAACTAATTTACATTGAAGTCATTCTTGTTCCAGCCTAATGACTCGGAATGTTTTTAAGCCGTTGGTTCAGCATTACAGCCAGGCAATTTGCATTTTTAAAAAGGAGACGTTTAGCAGTGGCAGCCTACATATTTTCCCAGCACATGTTTCCTTTAACCTTCTTGGGTATTCTGTTTTTAAACCAGCAAAACCGGAGCTGCGGTCATCAACAGCGCCATTTTAAAGCAGAGCTCCAGGCTCCTTCAGAAAAAATTCAAAGTCAGCAGGTACAAATACTGTAGCTGCTGACGTTTAGGACACTTACTTGTCCACAAATCCAGCGGTGTTTTCACCTGAGCCGATTTTTCGATCAGCTCTTGAGTGCTGCTGCCGCCATCTCGGCTAAGGGAAACCAGCAGTGAAGCCTTGTGGCTTCACAGCCAGTACCCTACTGTGCATGCGCACTGCACTTTGTGAATGGCCCGGCGGCGGGGGAAGGAGGAGTAGGGCGAACCTCGGCCGTGGCAAATTTAGTTGAGTGAGATGGGGGCCTGTCAAAACCAGGTACATTCTGCCCCCCCCCCCCCCGAAAGGTGCCAAATGTGGCAGTGGAGGGGGGCAAACAAGCAGAGCTTCCCCTTCTGGGTGGAGTTCCACTTTTTAATGAGACGTAGTAGCAGTATTGAAGTGAGGGTGGAAGGCGCAGGTAAAATGGCTCTTCTGTTGCAGGAAACTGACACTTTTAGGATTCTTTTTTTTTTTTTTTTTTTTTAAGGATTAACCGGATACCTTCCAGGAAGCCGGTCCACATATGAGCTCTCTGGATCTGTCTGCAGTGGATTGCTTAAACCAGCGGTCCTCAACCCTTTTGGCACCAGGGACCGGTTTCATGGAAGGCCATTTTTCCACGGACTGGGGGGTAGGGGTTGGATGTGGGTGATGCTGGGGCTAATTCACACAGTGTGCAGCACATGTTTCCTTTAACCTTCTTGGGTATTCTGTTTTTAAACCAGCAAAACCGGAGCTGCGGTCATCAACAGCGCCATTTTAAAGCAGAGCTCCAGGCTCCTTCAGAAAAAATTCAAAGTCAGCAGGTACAAATACTGTAGCTGCTGACTTTTAGGACACTTACTTGTCCACAAATCCAGCGGTGTTTTCACCCGAGCCGATTTTTCGATCAGCTCTTGAGTGCTGCTGCCGCCATCTCGGCCATTTTTCCACGGACTGGGGGGTAGGGGTTGGATGTGGGTGATGCTGGGGCTAATTCACACAGTGTGCAGTGACAGACATTTTACTGCATTGTAGAGCTGCACGAATAATCGTTTAAAAAAAATCATTATCGCGATTCAACCTCCCTCGCGATCTTCATACAGCATTTCCCCGATGCAGAGTTGTCAAAAGAAAAAAAAAAACTCAGCTGGCAAATGTTTATCAACAGCGATAAAGAGAAACAATGTATCTCTGTTCTTTTAGATCAAAGGAATGAACTTCCGTCTCTAAACAAGAGCAGTTTAACCACTTAGACTAAACCTTTTTTGACACTTACAAGTTAAGATCTGTATTTTTTGCTAGAAAAGGATCCGGTGTGTGTATGTGTATTTGTGTGTGTGTGTCTGTATGTGTGTGTGTGTCTGTATGTGTGTGTGTGTCTGTATGTGTGTGTGTGTCTGTATGTGTGTGTGTGTCTGTATGTGTGTGTGTGTCTGTATGTGTGTGTGTGTCTGTATGTGTGTGTGTGTCTGTATGTGTGTGTGTGTCTGTATGTGTGTGTGTCTGTATGTGTGTGTGTGTCTGTATGTGTGTGTCTGTATGTGTGTGTCTGTATGTGTGTGTGTGTCTGTATGTGTGTCTGTATGTGTGTGTGTGTCTGTGTGTGTGTGTGTGTGTGTGTCTGTATGTGTGTGTGTGTCTGTATGTGTGTGTGTGTGTGTCTGTATGTGTGTGTGTCTGTATGTGTGTGTGTCTGTATGTGTGTGTGTCTGTATGTGTGTGTGTGTCTGTATGTGTGTGTGTGTCTGTATGTGTGTCTGTGTGTGTGTCTGTGTGTGTGTCTGTGTGTGTGTGTCTGTGTGTGTGTCTGTGTGTGTGTCTGTGTGTGTGTCTGTGTGTGTCTGTATGTCTGTATGTGTGTATGTGTGTGTGTGTGTGTGTGTCTCTGTGTGTCTGTGTGTCTGTGTGTGTGTGTGTGTGTGTGTGTGTGTGTCTGTGTCTGTGTCTGTATGTGTCCTATCTATCTATCTATCTATCTATACATATACACATTTTTAGCAAAGACCCTAGAGAATAAAATGGAGATTATTGCAATATTTTATGTCATACTGTATTTGCGCAGCGGTCTTTCAAGAGCAATTTTTTAGGAAATAATATACTTCAATGAATTCAAAAAAACTAAACCGTAAAGTTAGCCCAACTTTTTTTGTATGTGAAAGATGTTACACCGAATCGTGATGGTTTTTCTAAGCAGAAAAAAAACGCGATCCCCCAATTCATCCAGAACCGTGCAGCTCTACTGAATTGTAAAGCGTCTGTCACCGCAAGGACACAACACAGGAAACAATTGTTTCCTAATTGTCCCATTTGATGCAGCATTTTATCGCAGCTCGCTATGCCGAATCACATGTACGGTGGCGCATTTCTCTGCTGTACATTGCCATGAATGAAGTGTACATTTTGTACACTTTAAATAAAGTTTGTACAAAATAAAAACAAAGGGAGTTATAAAGTACTCCGGCAGCTCTCCCTTCCTATTTTGTGAATTCCTGTACGGCCCGGTTCTTAACGGCTACAGACTGATAACGGTCCGAGGCCTCAGTGGGTTGGGGACCCCTGGCCTAAACAACAGTAAATTAACGTGGATGAAAAGCCTAGCTCTAACTTTTCTTAACATTTTTTTTTTTTTTCCTATCCTGCCTAACCTGTATAAATTAAAAAAGGCGTGTCTTTTTTTTTTTTTTTTTTGCTTCGGTCTGGTCACCTGACCTCCCACCGACAAGAGAGCCAGAGCTTCGAGATCATGTGACTGGGCCGAAGCAGATGGAAAATAGGAAAGCACACTTTTTTTTTTTTTTTCGTATACAGGTTAGGCCAGATAGGTGAGGGAAGGAAAATGTTTGGAATAGGCCGTGTTAGGCTTTCTTCCGTTCTAAGCAAACTTTCTACCTTTTAGTGCATTTGCAGTGTTTGCTGGATAAGCAGCAGTGATTGCTTTCATTTGTTGCCTGGAATTGCTCTGTAATTAGTCATTAAAAGATTTCAGCAGTTTCCCATTTTAAAACCACATTGGCTTTTCCATAAGACCGGAAACCTCCTTTAAGACATACAGGGTAATGGAGGAGTTATGTGACCAATTTAGTGCTTAGTGGAGTTCTTGTAAAAGGCATACAGCTTATTGGCAAGCAATCATGGGAGACACCATGGAAGGCTATAGAAGCTGAGCGGCGTGTCTCGTCTATTTTCGTTTTGTTGTTTTGTGTTTGCCCTCAGGAAAATTGAAGCACTCTTGAACGATTAAAGGATAGCATCTTTCTTACCAGATCTTCTGGTTCATAAACTTTTACGACAGCCTTTTCTGAATGTTTACAAACTCGAATATCTGGTGAGACGGATGGGTTGTGTCATTGAAAGTAACGCTGTACTCGAGTTTGTTCGTTTACTACTTTAACACAGCTTGGTCTTAAAAATTACTGAAAAGACTGCTTGGATGGAAACGGCAGAGTTAAGCCAAATGCAACGGCAGATCTTGTAGAGGACTATGGATTTATGAGAGTTGGAGAAAAGTTGAAGCTGTTGCCTGTAGCAGCCAATCAGACACCAATGCCAAACAGTACATAAAACTCTTTTGATAGTTGGTATATGGCCAACTGAATCGTCTTTGGTTTCTAGATCACTGGCTATGATATCCGTCTCCCAGGTCACTATTCTTGGGTGAGGCTTCAAATTGTGGAATTCTGGGTGGGAGATTTATTTTATGTTCAGGAAAAGGGAAACCGTCATGTAATTGGTTACTGAAAGAAGAAAATGGGTTGCAGGAGTAGATCCTGTTGATTCTTGCCTTGGCGGCATCACTTTATGCGATGTGTGAGGACATGAGGTTTTTGGCCACTGGTCCTGTACTAAGGACATTCCAGGGAGCTTTTCCTATAGAGGATCCCTCTTCAGTTCTACATTCCACATGGAGATCTATATGAATTTATTGGGTATATAGCCCTTAATTGGGTGCAAAAACACTATTATCCATTATATTACTCAAGAAATACCTGAGGAACCACACACAATTGGTTATCAAGTAGGGATGCTCTGGTTCAGATCGATCCATATGGCCTAGGTTACACCCAAGGAGCTATTGCCCCTGTGTCTGCCCCACAGACGTTTGTGATGTCTCCAATGTTTTGCTATGTGCCTTTTTAATATGACATTCAACCTATGGGTCTCGAAGAACCTATGCAATCCAGCATAACGCGTATTTAGTATGATAGCTGGTATTGGGTGGTTATTGTGTCATATCACAGCACAATCTTTTCTTTGATACGATTTTATGTTGTACATTTTTTTTTTTTTTTTTTTTATATAACTTTGGAATTTCAAACGGTTTCAAATAAAATTTATATATTTTTATACTATCATGGTTTCTGTCTCATGCCATTAAAGTCCAGCATTAGAAGGATTTACTCCTGCAACCCCTTTTTTCTTGCTCTGATAACTTGGATATGGCATGGGTAGAGGTCTTCCTTTACAATTGTGGTTACTGAGAGATTTTAAGCATTCAAAGGCCTCTATGGTTGACACTGAGCTCAGTTTGAGTCCCACATTTAGACCTGTTACTAGTAGAATTTCTCAGATTGGTGATATTCACCATAGAAGATCAATGTGATGCTGCCTTACAGTGATTGAGTTTACTATGCCAACCAAACCTTCCCTGGGCAACTATTTGGCATGCCTGCTGCATGAAGAACACTTGAAAGATGTGCCTTCATTTAATGCAAGCTGCTCCACAACTTATGTCACAAATTGCCTTCTGTGATAATGATGGTAAAAAAAATAAACAGAATATCATTTTGAAGTGGGACAGGGCATAGAGCAGCCTTTCTCAACCTTAACGCTGAAGACTTGAAATTGCTTTCCGCTCTCGGGGGACCCCTACTAATATTTACTATAACTACAGTTCACAGTACATTAGAAGGATAGTCAGTGGGGTACAGTGATTTGTGGTGGTCAATTTAAGCCAGTAATTATCCGAGGCAAAAATTGCTCATAGGTCAAGGAACACCTAGCAACTTCTGAAGGAACCCATAGGTTTCATGGAACCCTGGTTGGGTAAAGGTTGGCAGTGTGTAGCTTAAGCCAGGGCCCTTTCACACGTATGGATCCCGTGAGGATCTGTTCCTTTTAACATCCACTTGCTCAGGGGGATCGCTCCGTTGATCCCCGCTGAGCCAGGATGACTAGCCTGTCTCTGCACACTGTGCAGAGACGCACCAGTCAGATCTCCGCTCTCCTCTATGGGGGGGGGGCGATCGGATGAACACGGACCATCTGTCCGTGTTCATCTGATCCGCAGACGAATGGGAAAAATTGTGTTTTCCTCCGTCTGCAGAAACGGAGCAAAGCGGAGACTGATGGGATGTCAGCGGATGTTCATCCCCATAGGGATACATGTATGTCCGTTTTTCATCTGAAAACGGATGGATGAAAAACGGACATACGGTCCGCATGTGTGAAAGGGCCCTTACTCCAATTTTTTATCATTTTTGGGGGGGGTCGTAGAATGGGGTCTGTTGTCTCCATTGCAGAATCGGCATCATGGTTGGTGCGTGGATGAATTGGGCTTCAGGTCCTCCTGGAAACCATATGCTCTACACATATCCTTTATATAGCATTTCTATTATTTCTTTCACGATGTGGACCTATTATCAATAATGTTTCCTCTGGTCAGCTCATGTTGGCTTTGGAGAAAAACCTAATGGGGAGATTTTGCCTTGCTTTCTTTTCTGCTGATCATCTTCACTTTGACAAGAAGTAAGGGGGACTCTTCTTGGTGGGATCATAGGCAGTGATGAAAACTTGACAGAGGTTTAACCTTTTTCACTTTCTTTTTCCAGTTCAGTGTCAAATGACAGTGATCACCTGTTGGGATCCAAGTGTGGTCTTCCAGTAGCTACTTTTTGGCAAAGTTCATTGGAAGCAAGTAAATGTGGACATGGAAGCTTTGAGCCCTTGTGCTGCTGTTTGTGGAAATAGGGTGGTATTGGTAGATGGTTAAATACCATCCTGTGCCTTCTGTCGCCTTGAGAAGGCAGAATGCTCAAATGCATCCTACATGACTAATATATTCCCTGATATTGGTTGGTCAGAGGTTGTCTGGGAAGGTCACATTGACATTCAACTGTCTCCCAGTTGGCCATAATTGTCCAGATCAGGGATCTCCAAACTGCAGCCTTCCAGCTGTTGCGGAACTACACGTCCCATGAGGCATTGTAAAACGGACATTCACAGGCATGATGGGATTTTGTAGTTCCTGAACTGGTGGGCCGTAGTTTGGAGACCCCTGGTCCAGATCTTGAACAACTAACTGATGTCGGCATCAACTTCATTTTGTGTCTTAAATCAGTTTCCAAGCTGAAAATTGAACTTGGTAATGATGACACGTGTTAATTGCCTTTTTGTAATCCACTCAACAGAACATACAAAGAGGCCCTGTCTTTACCGCGTGTAGCATTCAGTATTCTGACACCTGCTACTGGCTTCAAGTCTAGAGACTTGTCCATGTTGAATATATGTTAAAATCTTTGACCTGCTCAGCTGCCCTCTGGGAATATTCTTGGACCGGTAGCCAGAGGCTTTGTACAGCTGTGCGGAAACAAGTCCTTTCTTTTTATCATCTCAAGACTCTGTATTATAATTGCAGTCATCATCCCAGGCCAATAATTGCCATCCCATATTGCGTATGAAAAACCGCCGGCTATGGCGGCTGTCAGGCTTCGACAAGTCGGGAGCTGCAGAATCTTTGAATACAATTTTTCTATCTTCCTTGCCATTGTGTAGCTTTGGGAAGCCGCATGCCTGGCTGGC
Source organism: Rana muscosa (assembly GCA_029206835.1). Classification (NCBI taxonomy): domain Eukaryota; kingdom Metazoa; phylum Chordata; class Amphibia; order Anura; family Ranidae; genus Rana; species Rana muscosa. The sequence goes on from CM055124.1 coordinate 266,969,029, forward strand.
AGCTTAAGAATGGCTGCTATTTTCCCCGCTGAATAGAATTAATGATTTCTATGACTCACAGAACATGTTCCTGTTTTGAGATAAACATGAAAACAATGCAAGATGATTGCACATTATTCATTCCGGTCCTCAGTTGAGGATTGCTTGCAACTCGGGGGCAGGTCAACCGCTACTGTTTGGATATGTTTCCCTCCTACCCAATTTACATTTTTTATTTTTTTTTGTAAATCTTTAAAACATGGATTGGATCAGAAAATCGAAACTTAATGTGCATTGAGTTGCTATAATTGCATGCTTCCTGATATGAACGTGTGAATGTCTTTTCTGTGTGTAATAATAAAGTGGAACTAAACACTCTCTCGATCAACATTTTAACCATTTTTCATCCTTATACTCCAAGTCTTAGTAAATGGGAAGGTATATTGTATTTACTAGTTTTAAACTTTTTAATTTCTTCAGTTACTTCCTGGTTTCTGGCCTAGGCCAAAACTGTCGTAGATCCCAGGAGTCTTCCTCCTCCTCCTCCAGAGGGGCTTTCTCGGTTAAGCGCACCCTCCTGCCTGCATTCCTGAGCTATGGGTAGACCAATTCCAGGAAATAAAAACGACATGAATCCTCTGCCCTTGCTCAAGATGACCGTGGCTAGAAATGCAAGGGGAGTGCTTTTCCCAAATTATTATTTTTCAGCAAAATAAAGCATGGATGTTTGAGTTTGCTTTGAATATTAAAATGAAATGGTGTTTTAAGTTTGTGGTGCTCAGGCAGTCAAACTCTGCTTTAAGCTGTTGGTGGGAAAATTTGACTTTTATTTAAGGGCCAGTTCACATCAGATGCAGTTCTGTGGGCTTTTTTCTACACAAAATGCACGCACAGTGTTTTCCATGTATTCCAATGGCTCTGGTTCACACCATGCAGTCAGTTTCTGGTCAGTTTCTGCACCGGAAACTGCATGGTGTGAACTAGAGCCAACAAGAGCCATTGGAATACATGGAAAACACTGCATGCATTTTTAGTGCAGAAAAAATGCGCACAAAACTGTATGGAACTGCGTCTGGTGTGAACTGGCCCTTATCTGAACTTAAAAGGGTGTTTTTTTTTGTTTTTTTTTTAGATATGAGTAGGTAATGGTTAAACACAAGGGGCACACTTGTTCCAATGACAGCTGTAACCTTGGAGAGATTTCCCTTTACTTCCTGTTAGAAATTGAAAGGAAATCTCTCCAATGACACACAAACAAGAAATAAAAAACGAACTTAAAAATAAATGAATAAACTTCACTTAAAAATAAATGAATAAAATCGTCCAAACTTTAAAATTGAATATAAAATTAATTGGTGTTTTAATATTTGTCAGTAGTTTAGCTTTGTTGCCTAAAGTTTCTTTTTTGTTTGTTTTATAGAAACAGAATATAAAAGGAGGTTATGTAATTTACAAGTATTTAAGTAATCTGAACTAAGCAAAGGCCAAGCAGCTGTTCCTTGTGGCAATCTGATTTCCGGATTGATCAGAGTTTCTTATTTCGGCAAATGGTTGCTAAAACATGAATGTGAAAAATGCCATTGCTACACGGTTTAGTAAACCTAACAGGGTGTGTTAATGGGCGTCAGGAAGAGTGATTAACAGAGCTTGGTAAATGAGCAAAAGCTTTACTGACTTCCATCATCCAATCACCTGCAAACAAAAATGCTGTTTTTTTTTTTTTTTTTTTTTGTTTTTTCCTTGCATGTGATTGGGTATTCTTTGCAAAGTGTAGCTTTACCTCATGTACTAAGCTCTGGAGCAACTGCACTTGCGGAGTGCACAGTCTATTTGTCTTTTACTAAATCAACACCAAAGTGTGCACAATTCTTGGGCAAGTGACCAAATCATAATTTTATGCATATTGTCCAACTCCAAGCTGTCTAAACTTGAATGCTTATTGGATTTAAGCATATCAGGCAATGTGTAATGAGGGAGGGTGTGGCCTAAGGAGATCTAATATATATATATATATATACACACACACACACACACACACACACACACACACACACACACACACACACACACACACACATATATATATATATATATATATATATATATATATATATATATATATATATATGTATGTAATGTATGTACGATTAGGCAGCTTCTTTTCCTCTGGCAAAATGGGTAAAAAAAGATTTAACTGACTCTGAAAAGTCAAAAATTTTAAACTTTCAGAGGGATGCAGCGTTCTTGAAATTGTGGCTTGATCACAGAACCATCAAACCTTTTTGTTGCAAATGGTCAGCTGGGCGGCATGAAACGCGTTGAGAAAAAGACACAAATTAATTGCCAAAGACTTGAGAAGAATCATACGTGAAGCTACCAGGGACCCATTATCTTCCAGTACTGTCATCCTCCAGAACTGCTTGACATTATGGATTAGCTCATACGTCAGAACATGTGGTTGCCATCTTTCCTTGAAAGCTAAATGTATAGAAAACCTCTTGTTTTGGGATTGTATAGGCAACAAAAACAAATGTTATATAGAAAAATATAAATTTATTACAAAAATATTGTATACAATATAAATATGTTGCAAACACTAAAAACATGCAATTGTTGAATGGTAAACAAATGATACAGTAGCCAGAATTAAAAAAGGAAAAAAAACCTCCAGAACATCTGGGGATAATCGAAACCTAGGCTTATATCCAAGTATACAATGATATTTTTGTAATTTTTATATTTTTCTATATAATTTGTTTTTGTTGCCTATACAATCCCAAAACGAGGTTTTCTATATATTATACTCCAGAACTGCAACCTACACGGAGTGCCTAGGAGTAGGGATGGGCTCAGGCATGTTGGGATCCTAGTTCCAACCCACCTGAGCAATCGCACCAGGAAGCCATCACTGCACATTTCCTTGCCCACAGCTGCTCATACACCCACCCTGACCAGGCTGCTCATGATTGGCAGTGTGCAGGGACGGCTTCCTGGCACGATTGCTCAGGTGGGTTGGGATTAGGATCTAACATGCCTGAGCCCATCCCTATCCAGAAGTACAAGGGGTTCAGTGCTCAGATGTGGCCAAGGTGAGGAAGGCTGAAACCCGACCACCACGGAACAAGACGCATAGGTTGAAAGGTTGAAACGTCAAGACTGGACCAAGAAATATCCTGAAGTCAGATTTTTCAAAGGTTTTATGGACTGATGAGATAAGAGTGACTCTTGACAGATCAGATGGATAGGCCTGTGGCTGGATCAGTGATGGGCACAGAGCTCCACTTTCACTCGGACACCAGCAAGGTTGAGGTAGGGTGCTGGTTTTATTAAAGATGAGCTAGTTGGACCTTTTTGGGTTGAAGATGGGCTCCAAATCCACTCCTAAACCTACTGCCAGTTTTTAGAAGACTCTTTCTTCAAGCAGTAGAAAAAGTCTGCAAGACGATGCTCCATCACATGCATTGATGTACTCTACTGCGTGGCTAGCCAGTAAAGGCCTTAAAGATGAAAGAATGACCTGTCCCCCTTCTTCACCTGACCTAAACTCTAATGAGAACTTGTGGGCCCTTCTTAAACGGGAGATTTACAGTGAAGGAAAACCGTACACTTCTCTGAACAGTGTCTGGGAGGCTGTGGTTGCTGCTGCACAAAAAGTTGATCGTCCACAGATCAAGAAACTTACAGACTCCATGAATGGAAGGCTTATGACTGTTATTAGCAAGGAGGGTGGCTATATTGGTCACTGATTTTTTTTATTTTGTTCTCTTTTATTTGTAAATTTTGAGTTGCTTGTTCTCACTTTAACAGATAAAAATAAATGAGATGGGGGGATATTTTAGTTTTTCATGTAGTTGCATAATTCTGCACACTAAGTGCCGGTTCACACAGGGGCAACCCGACTTACAGGGCGACTTTGCAAGGCAATTTGGAGGCGACTTCAACGCCACTTGGAGCAACTTACAACGCAACTTAAAGTTGCCTCCAGGATAGGTGACTTTGGCTGTGACCAATCACAGAATAATGAGCTTTGTGGGAAGGAGGGGTTTGCCTGAGAAAACTATTTCTTTTTCCTGTAAAGTCGCTTCAATATAGATGGAGATCCGACTTGGAGGCAAGTTCCATTGAAATCTATGGGTACAAGTTGCCTAGAAGTAGTACAGGAACTTTTTCTAAAGTCGGAGCAACTTGAGTAATGTACATTAACCACTTAACGACCGCTCACTGTATATATACGTCGGCAGAATGGCACCGACAGGCACAATCACGTAGAGCATACGTGATTGCCTTTGTATAGTTGGGGGGTCCAATCGGACCCCCCTTCTGTACAGTGAGCGGTGGCTAAGTGTCCGGGAGCGTTCTGGGATGAGGGGGCAGCCATTCGTTTCTGGCCACCCCCTCGCGATCGCTCCCGGCGAATGGAAATGCCCCCTCTGTCTGTGTCAGACAGAGGGAGCAGGAGGAAGTGATGTCATCTCTGGTGCGGCGCTCACATATATACCAAGCGCCGTACAAGAGAAGATATCAGGTCAGTGCACACAACACTACACTGACACCAGGACACATAGGGACATAAATCGCCCCCCCCCCCCAGACACCCCAGATCACAGCCCCCAGTCACAGTGTCACTGATTGCAGTGACCATTTATTTAGTGATCACTGCAATCAGTGACATTTGTGACTGTAAAAGTGTCACCAAATTTTAGTCTTAGGTCCAGTGTAGCCCCCTAACCCCCCCTAATAAAGGTTTAACCCCCTGATCACCCCCCAGATAACCCTTTCACCGCCTATCACCACTGTCGCTTAGCGATCATTTTTCTGATCGCTGTCTTAGCGTCAGTGATGCCGATCGGCAGCCAGTAATTTTTTTTAGGTTCGCCGCATGTTTTTATAGCGTCAGGTACCCCAATATATTATCTAATAAAGGTTTAACCCCCTTGATCGCCCCCCCAGGTAACCCTTTCACCCCCATCACCACTGTCGCTAAGCAATCGTTTTTCTAAACGCTGTCTTAGTGTCGGTGATGCAGATCGGTAGCTGGTAATTTTTTTAGGTTCGCCGCAGGTTTTTATAGCGTCAGGTGCCCCCATATATTATCTAATAAAGGTTTTAACCCCCTGATTGCCCCTAGTTAACCCTTTCACCAGTGATCACCATATAAGTGTTACGGGTGACGCTGGTTAGTTAGTTTGCTTTTTATAGTGTCAGGGCACCCGCCGTGTATATAACCCAATAAAGGTTTAACCCCCTGATCGCCCGGCGGGTGATATCAATTAGGTTTTAGCGTCAGAGAGGGTCTGCGTCACACCCCAGGCAGCGTCAGGTTAGTGCCAGTAACGCTAACACCCACGCGTGAAGCATACACCCCCCTTAGTGGTATAGTATCTGAACAGATCAATATCTGATCTATACTAGCGTCCCCAGCAGTTTAGGGTTCCCAAAAACGCAGTGTTAGCGGGATCAGCCCAGATACCTGCTGGCACCTGCGTTTTGCCCCTCCGTCCAGCCCAGGCCACCCAAGTGCAGTATCGATCGATCACTGTCACTTACAAAACAAAAACACACATAACTGCAGCGTTCGCAGAGACAGGCCTGATCCCTGCGACTCCAGTGCTGTAGGAGGTGATTTCGCCACCACAGTTAAAAAAAAAAGCATATATGCCGAAGCATTGGGGCAGCAGGGGCGGAGGAGTGATTTTGCTCCTAATGCCGCGTACATACGGTCGAAATTCCGACGGAGGCTTGCCCGTGGAAAAGTCCGACCATGTGTGTGCGGCATAACTTTTTTGCGGGAGGATGCCCCCATGCTTCGACATATATAAATGGTGCGTGTATGCCCATCATTGGAAGTGGGTGGATGAAGGGCGGTATTCTAATGGTGGGAATACCCACCGATCAATCTCTTTTTTCGTTCAGCCAACTGGCTGCATGAAATAAAAAGATTACAAAACATGTCCAACAAGAACCAGCAACGTACTGGTATGTTGCTGGACTTTGAATGTTTATACCAGAATGATGCCTGCGGGTTTAGGTATCATCTTGGTATCATTCTTTTCAGCCTGCGGCCGGCTTTCATGTAAAAGCAATCCTAGCGGCTAATTAGCCTCTGGACTGCTTTTACAAGCAGTGGGAGGGAATGCCCCCCCCCCGGATATAAAAAGCGCCATTGGGAAATTGGGAAAGCATTTTATCACACCGATCTTGGTGTGGTCAGATGCTTTGAGGGCAGAGGAAAAATCTAGGGTCTAGAAGACCCCAGTTTTTTCAAAAAAAGAGTACCTGTCACTACATATTGCTATCATAGGGGATATTTACATTCCCTGAGAACAATAAAAATGATTAAAAAAAAAAAATACTTGGAAGGAACAATTTAAAAATAAAATAAAAAAGCAAAATTAATAATAAAAAAAAAAAGCACCCCTGTCCTGCCCTGCTCTTGCCCAATGGCGAACGCAAGCGTCGGTCTGGCGTCATATGTAAACAGCAATTGCACCATGCATGTGAGGTATCACCGCGAAGGTCAGATCGAGGGTAATCATTTTAGCAGTAGACCTCCTCTGTAAATCTACTGGGGTAACCTGTAAAGGCTTTTAAAGGCTTTTAAAAATGTATGTAGTTTGTCGCCAATGCGCGTTTGTGCGAAATTTTAAAGCATGTCGTGTTTGGTATCTATGTACTCGGCCTAAGATCATCTTTTTTATTTCATCAAACATTTGGGCAATATAGTGTTTTAGTGCATTAAAATTAAAAAAAGTGTATTTTTTAACCCAAAAAATGCGTTTGAAAAATCGCTGCGCAAATACTGTGTAGAAAAAAAAATGCAACACCCACCATTTTAATCTGTAGGGCCTTTGCTTTAAAAATATATATAATGTTTGGGGGTTCAACATAATTTTCTTGCAAAAAAAAATGTTTTCATGTAAACAAAAAGTGTCAAAAAGGGCTTTGTCTTCAAGTGGTTAGAAGCGTGGATGTAAGCTTCCTAATGTTGTGTATAAAATGCCAGAACAGTTCAAAACCCCCCCAAATGACCCCATTTTGGAAAGTAGACACCCCAAGCTATATACTGAGAGGCATGTCGAGTCCATGGAATATTTTATATGTTGACACAAGTTGCGGAAAAAAGACAATTTTTTTTTAAATTTTTTTTGCACAAAGTTGTCACTAAATGATATATTGCTCAAACATGCCATGGGCATATGTGGAATTACACCCCAAAATACATTCTGTTGCTTCTCCTGAGTACGGAGATACCACATGTGTGAGACTTTTTGGGAGCCTAGCCACGTACGGGACCCCAAAAACCAAGCACCGCCTTCAGGCTTTCTAAGGGTGTAAATTTTTGATTTCACTTCTCACTGCCTATCACAGTTTCGGAGGCCATGGAATGCCCAGATGGCACAAAACCCCCCCAAATGACCCCATTTTGGAAAGTAGACACCCCAAGCTATTTGCTGAGAGGTATTGTGAGTATTTTGCAGATCTCGCTTTTTGTCACAAAGTTTTGAAAATTGAAAAAAAAATATATATATATATATATATTTTCTTTCTTCATTTTCAAAAACAAATGAGAGCTGTAAAATACTCGCCATTCCTCTCAGCAAATAGCTTGGGGTGTCTATATTCCAAAATGGGGTCATTTGGGGGGGTTTTGTGCGATTTTGGCATTTTATGGCCTTCGAAACTGTGATGGGTAGTGAGGAGTGAAATCAAAAATTTGTGCCTAGAAATCCTGAAGGCGGTGCTTGGTTTTCAGGGTCCCGTACGCGGCTAGGCTCCTAAAAAGTCCCACACATATGGTATCCCCGTACTCAGGAGAAGCAGAAAAATGTATTTTGGGGTGTAATTCCACATATAACCATGGCATGTGTGAGCAATATATCATTTAGTGACAACTTTTTGTAATTTTTTTTTTTTTTTGTCATTATTCAATCACTTGGGACAAAAAAAAATATATTCAATGGGCTCAACAGGCCTCTCAGCAATTTCCTTGGGGTGTCTACTTTCTAAAATGGGGTCATTTGGGGGGGTTTGTGCTATTTTGGCATTTTATGGCCTTCGAAACTGTGATAGGTAGTGAGGAGTGAAATCAAAAATTTGTGCCTAGAAATCCTGAAGGCGGTGCTTGGTTTTCGGGGTCCCGTACGCGGCTAGGCTCCTAAAAAGTCCCACACATATGGTATCCCCGTACTCAGGAGAAGCAGCAAAATGTATTTTGGGGTGAAATTCCACATATAACCATGGCATGTGTGAGCAATATATCATTTAGTGACAACTTTTTGTAATTTTTTTTTTTTTTGTCATTATTCAATCACTTGGGACAAAAAATAAAAAATTCAATGGGCTCAACATGCCTCTCAGCAATTTCCTTGGGGTGTCTACTTTCCAAAATGGGGTCATTTGGGGGGGTTTTGTACTGCCCTGTCATTTTAGCACCTCAAGAAATGAGATAGGCAGTCATAAATTTAAAGCTGTGTAAATTTCAGAAAATGTACCCTAGTTTGTAAACTCTATATAACTTTTGCGCAAACCAATAAATATACGCTTATTGACACTTTTTTTTACTAAAAACATGTGGCTGAATACATTTTGGCCTAAATGTATGACTACAATTGAGTTTATTCGATTTTTCTTATAACAAAAAGTAGAAAATATCATTTCTCTTGTCATCCATGGACTGACACAGCGTGTCTTATACACCTTTACACGTGGGTTATGTCCCTGCTTGCAGGAGAAGACCTAGGCAGAATGTGAGGTGTTATACATACATTCTAAACAGCCAGAGCTGAACAGCCCCGCCCAGGGGGGCGGTCCCTCCGGACATAACCCTCCCACTGCAGTCAGCAGACCTCAGTTTTTTTCTGCCTAGCAGAAGGAGAAGACGTGGCTCTCTCAGGAGCCAGTCTCCTGACCTATTTTTATTCTTTTGGGAATTTTTTTTTTTTTTTCCTATTTTTTTTTTTTTTTTTTTGAGATCTTCTATCAACTGTCGGCTGGGCAACAGGTTGGGTACAAGATATCCTCGTAGTCTTCCCTGTCCGACCATCGAGCGTGCTGATCCTCGCCTTGTGTGCGTGAGACTCAGTTCACGACATGCCCCACGACTCCAGGGGTGGCCGGTGGGCTTCCAGCTCCGCGGTCCTCTCAAGATAGAACAGTCCGGCTGTATCTTTCGCGGTGGACCGGGCCGACAGCTACTCAGTACCGCACTGTGATAGTTCTGTCAGAAACACACCAGCGGGTCCCTCAGGGGACGGGTAAGTAGTCTCTCCTGGCTGCAGGTGAGTACATGCTGTGTGTTTCTTGTGTGGGGGGATTTCCCTGTCTCCCCCTGTGTTTTTAATGTCACTCTCTGTTCACTAGTGCTGGCGCTGTACTATGGGGGGTGCCTGGGGGCCATACTGTCCTGGGGGGGGGGGCTCATGCTGCTCTGCATTCGCTGGGGCTGTTTTGTTTTTGGAGGTGAGGGGCCTGGGCGCCGTTCGGCGCCATGTTTTGTGTGTGTGCTGATTTTTACATTGGCGGCCATCTTGCCGGGGCCCGCCGGAGCACATTGCGGCGGCCATTTTCTTGTAGCCGCACGTCTTTTCTGACACTAGTTTGGCCTCTAGCGCCGCTGGGAACGGCGCGAATCTCCTCACTCTCTCCTCTCAGCTCACTCACGCTGAGCAGCGCGGCGCAGTGAGACAGAGCGGCGGAACCGAGCGGTCCTGGTCAGGTTGGTGGGTTCCCTGGGCATTCCCCTACTTCAGTCAGCACGGCCTGTGGGTGGTCTGAGAGGGACATTATGGAGTCAGAGTCACCAGCTTCCCCTAACATGCCAGAGGCAGCAGCCAGTGCTCCAGCACCTGCGGTCCCTATGGACCAGTTGTCGGCAGTCCTGGAATCATTTCTGACCAGGATGGAAGCTGTGTGTGAGCACAAGGGAGCAAAAAAGCGCCCTCTCCCCACTTTATCTCCACAAGGGGAGTGCTCTGCTTCAGATATGGGCCTAGTTATTGCTGCTCAGGACCCTAGCTCTGAATATTTGGATGGTTTTGAACAGGACATTCCTTGTGAGGAAGACTCCAGTTCTGAGTCAGTAAATGACAGGGCGCTTGTTAGTGAACTCATTGATGCTGTGAGGGACACTCTCAAGCTAGATGCTGCGACCGCAGAACCTCAGGCGGATACAGTCTCCTTTGGTTCTTTTAAGACCAAGCCTTCTAAAAAGGTTTTTCCATATGTACCTTTCTTTGACCAGGTCTGGGAAAAGCCGCAGAAGACTTTTATGGTCCCGCGGCGTTTGTCTATTAGATACCCCTTTGAAGACGCCCTGCTTAAAAAGTGGGCTTCTCCCCCGGTGGTCGACCCTCCAGTCGCCCGTTTAAACAAGGCCACCACTCTCCCGATGGAGGGGACTCCTGCGTTTAAGGACCCCACTGACAGGAGGTCAGAAGTGGTGAGTAGAGCCATGTTCGCCTTGTTGGGATCCGCCCTACGGCCCGTAGTAGCGGCGACCCTTGTGTCTCAGACACTCACGGAATGGGCAAAAATTTTGCACCAAACTGTGCAGGAGTATAACCTTCCTCCAGACACTATTGCTCTGGCCCACCAGATGGTGCAGGGTCTGATATATGTGTGCGACGCCACGTTGGACGCGGCCCCTTTAATATCCAGGGCCTCTGTCTCGGCGGTGGTATTGCGTCTCATCTGGTTGAAATGCTGGTCTGCTGACCTAGCCTCTAAGAAGCTCCTGACGGATCTACCTTTTAAGGGTGGTAGACTTTTTGGTGCTGCTCTGGATGACATCATCAAGGATGTCACGGGAGGTAAAAGCACTCTCCTTCCTCAAACTATCAAGGGTAAGGAGGCCCGACGTAAACCGGGTCCTTCCTTTCCAGCAAAAAAGGGTTTTTTTCGTCCGTCAGAGTCCACGGGTAAGCCATCCCAGACTGACAACCGTGCGGCTGGCGGGCACAAGCACCCCTGGGTGCGTAAGCCGAACAAGCCGGCTCCCAAGCCCGCCTCCGCGTGAAGTCTTGCCCCCGCCCGTCTCTGGGGTGGGGGGACGACTTCGCAGGTTCACGGATCGGTGGACCTCCCGGATCTCCGACCGGTGGGTGTGCGAGGTGGTCACCTCAGGATACAGAATAGAGTTCCGCTCCTGGCCCCCAGACAGATTCTTTCCCTCAAATCTCCCTCTCCTTCCTGTCGGGCAGCCCTCTTGGGGGCTGTACAGGATTTGATCGGGTCCGGAGTAATTGTGCCGGTTCCGTCCCAGGAGAGGTTTCAGGGGTTCTACTCGAATCTGTTTGTTGTTCCAAAAAAGGACGGGGTTCGGCCGATCCTGGACCTCAAGGCCCTGAATGCCTTCGTGAAGGTGCAAAAGTTCCGCATGGAATCTATTCGCACGGTGGTCGCTACACTCCGTCAAGGGGATTTTCTGGCATCCTTGGACATCAAGGACGCCTACTTGCATGTTCCGATCTGCGCAAGCCACCAGAAGTTTCTGCGCTTTGCGGTCGGCGAAGTCCACTATCAATTTGTGGCTCTTCCCTTCGGCCTGGCCTCGGCACCGAGGGTGTTCACCAAGGTGCTTGCTCCGGTCCTAGCTTTGCTGAGACAGCGAGGCATTGCTATCGTGGGCTATCTGGACGATTTCCTTCTAAGAGCAGACAGTGGCTCAGAATTGGAAGAAAGTGTGACTATCGTCAGTCAGACCCTCAGGGAGTTTGGGTGGCTCCTGAACGTTCAGAAGTCGGTTCTAGTCCCGACTCAGCGTCTGGAGTATCTAGGTCTGATTCTGGACTCCTTGGAAGCAAGAGTCTTCCTACCTCCAGACAAACTACTGACACTTCAGTCTGCAGTACGGGTGCTGACGTCCCGAAAATGGTCGTCAATCCGCTTTTGCATGAGAGTCCTGGGACTCATGGTGGCCTCCTTCGAGGCCGTTCCTTACGCCCAAGCGCACACCAGGGCTTTACAGAAAGAGATCTTGTCCACTTGGGACAAATCCCAGTTGTCCTTGGATCTTCAGATCCAGGTGAGTCACCTGGTCAGGGCGTCCCTGACGTGGTGGTTGAGGTCCCCGGCTCTTCGGTCCGGGAAGTCGTTCCTCCCCATCCAATGGACGGTGATCACGACGGACGCCAGCCTGACGGGCTGGGGGGGAGTCTGGGGAGTCCTGTCGGCCCAAGGGCTTTGGACTCCGGACGAAGCCCTCTTACCGATCAATGTGCTGGAGATACGGGCAATCAGACTGTGCCTCTCCTCATGGTCGGAGAAACTACAGGGTCACTCCATCAGGATACAATCGGACAACGCCACAGCAGTGGCGTATGTCAACCATCAAGGGGGGACTCGGAGCTCAGCTGCGGCTTCCGAGGTCGCCCGCATCCTGAGGTGGGCCGAAAGAAGCGTGCCGGCTCTGTCGGCCATCTACATTCCGGGCGTAGACAATTGGCAGGCGGACTATCTAAGTCGCCAGACGCTGGACCAGGGGGAGTGGTCCTTGCACCCGGAGGTCTTTCAACTCCTTTGCAGACGGTGGGGCACGCCGGATGTGGACCTGATGGCTTCTCGACTCAATCGCAAGGTGTCGAGGTTTGTGGCCAGATCCAGGGATCCCTGGGCGGATGCGTTGGTGGCCCCATGGGGTCAGTATCGCCTGATATACGTTTATCCTTCGCTGCAGTTGCTCCCTCGCCTGCTCCGCAGGGTAGCGACCGAGGGAATTCCGGTGATTCTCATTGCTCCGGATTGGCCTCGGCGTCACTGGTACGCCGATCTGGTACGTCTCGTCGCAGACGTTCCCTGGCGGTTACCGATACGGGGGGACCTTCTGTCTCAAGGTCCTATATTTCATCCTGCTTTACAGTCTCTGGTTTTAACGGCATGGTTATTGAAAGCCAGGTGTTGAGAGACCGAGGTCTCTCGGATTCGGTCATTTCGACCATGTTAAGGGCGCGGAAGTCTTCCTCCAGAAGGATCTATCACCGTACTTGGAGAGCTTACATCGCCATGTGCGAAGAGCTGGACTGGCGCCCACGAACGTATTCCGTTCCCAGAATCCTGCATTTTCTGCAGCGTGGCGTGACCCAAAAGCTTGCTTTGAGTACCATTAAGGGTCAGATTTCGGCCTTGGCCATCTTCTTTCAGCGACCGCTGGCGGGTCATCCCTTGGTTAGCACCTTTGTGCAGGGGGTTCGCCATGTGCTCCCCCCTGTCAAGCCTCCTCTCCCCCCGTGGGATCTGAATTTGGTGCTCTCGGTCCTCCAGGAACCTCCCTTTGAAAATATTAGAGATATTCCCCTCTTGACTTTGTCTCAGAAGGTGGCCTTCTTGGTGGCCATTACTTCCATTAGACGAGTGTCTGAATTGGCGGCCTTGTCCTGCAAGTCGCCCTTTTTGATCATCCATAAGGATAAGGCGGTGTTACGTCCGCGACCTTCCTTTCTGCCAAAGGTGGTCTCGGCCTTCCACTTAAACGAGGACATTGTCCTCCCGTCCTTGTGTCCTCACCCATCGCATCCCAGAGAGTTTGCGCTACACACTTTGGATGTGGTACGAGCCTTGCGGGTGTACCTGTCTGCTACTGCTTCTATTCGGAAGTCTGACTCACTATTTGTGGCTGTCTCTGGTCCAAAACAGGGCCAAGCGGTTTCGTCTGCCACCATTTCTAGGTGGATCAGACAAACCGTCATTCAAGCTTATGCTCTCAAGGGGCGGGCGCCTCCCTTTCCGGTCACGGCACATTCCACCAGGGCAATTGGTGCTTCCTGGGCTTTCCGACATCAAGCGTCGGTTGCACAAGTGTGCAAGGCGGCGACTTGGTCGTCTGTTCATACCTTTTCTAAGTTTTATAAGGTTGATGTGGCTGCATCTTCGGATGCTTCCTTCGGCCGCAAGGTGTTGCAGGCCGCTGTTTGATGTTGCAACTCCTCCGTTGAGGAGCTCTGCCTTGTTTGGAGTGAAGTTTTTGGTTTTCCATTTATACTGCTCCCATCCCTCTTGACACTGCTTTGGGACATCCCACGTGTAAAGGTGTATAAGACACGCTGTGTCAGTCCATGGATGACAAGAGAAAATAGGATTTTTGTACTCACCGTAAAATCCGTTTCTGTGGCATCCATGGACTGACACAGCATCCACCCTTCTTTTTAAGTTTGTACTGCTTTGTTACGAACTGAGGTCTGCTGACTGCAGTGGGAGGGTTATGCCCGGAGGGACCGCCCCCCTGGGCGGGGCTGTTCAGCTCTGGCTGTTTAGAATGTATGTATAACATCTCACATTCTGCCTAGGTCTTCTCCTGCAAGCAGGGACATAACCTACGTGTAAAGGTGTATAAGACACGCTGTGTCAGTCCATGGATGCCAGAGAAACGGATTTTACGGTGAGTACAAAATCCTATTTTTTTTTCAAAATTTTCGCTCTTTTTCCGTTTATATCGCAAAAAATAAAAATCACAGAGGCAATCAAATACCATTAAAAGAAAGCTCTATTTGTGGGAAGAAAAGGACGCAAATTTCGTTTGGGTACAACATTGCATGTCCGCACAATTTACAGTTAAAGCAGCGCAGTGCAAAATTCTGAATTCACCTCTGGTCCTCTAGCTACCAAATGGTCCGGGGCTTAAGTGGTTAAGACGGCTCTCATTCACTTCAATGGAATTTCTTATGTCCAGCAACTTGGGGCAACTTGAGGTCTGACAAGTCGGATCCCAAGTCGCTGTAGTGTGAACCGGCACTCATAGTTGCCCAATAACTATGATTATATAGATATTTTCCTAAGAGACAAAACCTCACTTTTACTTTCTTACACATTCAGGTTTGAGGTTTATTAGGCTGCTTTCACACTGAAGCGCCTGATGGGCTGGCGATATAGCGCCGCTATATCGTTGTTTTTGCCGCGATTTGCGGGCGCTAGCGGGTGATTTTAACCCTCACTAGCGGCCGAAAAAGGGTTAACGCCTCTTTGCGGCATTTTGCGGGTGTTTTGGAGGCGCTACCCCCATTGATTTCAATGGGCAGGGGCGCTATAGGAGCGGTATTTTTACCGCTCCTATCGCGCCTCAAAGATGTGGCTTGCAGGAGTTTTTTTACCCTCCTGCCAGCGCACTGCTCCAGTGTGAAAGCCCTCGGGCTTTCACACTGGATACAAAGGAGCGGCTTTTTCAGGGCGCATTGCTGGTGTGTAGTGTTCTAGGGGTTCCACAACTCATTGTGGCTTCTGGTAATACAAAGCACTTTTCTAGTGCTGCTGAGTATATTCAGTCCTCAGTCTAGGACAGATGGCGTGATGTATTGGGAACTGGCAGGTGCAGACTTGAATTCTATTGTTTTAAATAGAGCCTGCAAAGGTTAAAAACACTCAGGTTTTTTTACTGCTGTGTCCTCACTGGAAAGATTTAGCTTCAGTTCTGTCTTGGAGACGCAACAGGAAATAAGAAGAAATATCTCTCCAACATGGGGGGGGATCTTGTGTTTGACAATCGACTAGGTACCTCCCTTGAGAGATTTGCTCTTGTCTTCTTGCTTTGACAGCTGGCCTGTTTAGGATTTCACTTCCTTTCTCTGACTGCTTTCACTTGGACAGTAATTGGGGTTGCCACCTGTCCGGGATTCACATCAGGTGTCCGTGTTTCAGGACAACTGAAACGCGGACACATTATTCAAAATGGGCTGTGGTTCTCCAAGTAACCAAGATAGTCGCACACAAATCTGTTGCCATCTTGGAGCTGTAGGTGGCTGTCTGGGGGCAGGTTCGGCATCACTGGGGTACAGGGCGATGACGTCAACGAGCAATTTGGCCACACCCACTGTTCGCTGCGGCACGCCATGCGCACTACTCCCCTTGGGGGCACCTAAAGGTGTCCCAGGCTGCTAAAGTGTTCGGGTTTGGCTTGAAGAAAAGGTGGCAGCCCTAACAGTAATTCAGGGTGAATCTCTTTAGTGGTGACAGACAGCCATGAAGATCTGCCCTTCTCTACTTTAAAACAAAAATTTTGTATGCAACTCCAATGTAATGAAGCTTAGGTTGGTGTGTTGCCCTATAAAAATGACATATCTTATGTGTCAAGGCTACAAACCTGGCATTTGTTGGTAGGGGCACTTAACATGGCGGTGGTGGTCAAGGCTGTTCAATAATCAGGTATTGAAGGCTGGCTTATGGGCTGTTTCTGAAATCCAAGCTTGTGTACCGTTCACCAGACTGTTGTGGGCTTTGTTTTTGTGTTTTTTTTTTTTTTTTTGCATTGTAGAGAATTAGGTGCATACAAAACAGAGCCGTTGGGCATTCCTCAGCTCACCATTGGGCATTTCCTGGCTCACCGGTACACATTAGCAAAACGACTTACAAAAACACAAGTAGAATAACCACAAAACAATAGACTGTAGTAATTGCTCACGGCACATAAGATAAAAGTAGAATATCATTGAATACAAGGAAGAAATTGTCTTCAACTCTCCACTGGGAATGTGGGAGAAAGTCAAGGCAGACACAGCCATCCCAACCATCACTCCACCGGTAGCAGAAACGGAGAGGTATACTGTATATGCAGCCCCGGGTTTAAATAAAAATAAAAAATGCTCAGACATGGGTCCTAAGGGGTTTACAGACTTGACTTTCGGGGCTCCCTTGGTAAAGGTAGACAGCCTTAGAGGGGTATAGTGGAATTAACCATTGATTTCCAAAAATTTAGGTGGGGGCCTGCGCTGACCTCCATTCCAATGCTATAGCCTTTCTGGCATTAAATAATCTGCTAATGAGGGTCTTGATTTAAAGCCTGAAAGAGCAACTAAACCCAAGAGAAAAAAATTCAATACACGTAGGCATTGATTTGGTAGTCGGTACAGATATAAACTGGGTAACCTCTGACCAGAAGACCTGGATCCCAGGGCATGACCAAAATGCATGGCGAAAATCCACTTGGTCCTCTACACACCAGGCTTTTTGAGGGTCATGAGTGATGAGCCATACTGGTAAACCCTAGCCATAACTGTATATAGTGCCCTAGAAGTTTTTTTAGGAGCTAAATTTATTTTTGGGGTTAGGGTTCTGGTGATTTGACCACCGTAACCTATAATGCGTTGCATTGCTGTCTTGCCTGCTGTGTTGCATGTAAAGTTATCTCAAAGCATTTGGCACCACCTGAGCCTGTAAGGCTGTAATGGGGTTATGTGGCTGTGCCATAGCCATTAAACTGGTCACCTGTGAAGGCTCTGATTGCCTATGGGTATTATGCGCACAACATGATCATGTAACCTTCCATAACAGTTGACACCACCTGGACCTGTAGGGCTAATAGGGTGAAGTGGCTTACACTCTGTGCCATAGCAATTAAACTGGTCACCTGTGAAGGCTCTGATTGCGCATGGGTGTTGTGGGAATGGCGTAATCATGTGATCTTTCACCCTTGCCCATCTAAGACAAGGTAGGCTCCTGTTCACCTTGGGAAGATCTCAAGGAGATGGCCCGGCAGTGCATGCTGGGACTTCAGTTTCTTGACAGCTGGAGCGTCCATTGGGCCAACGCCTTGTCTAGCCTGTCACTTGACATATCTCCTGTCTCTGTGATGTGTAGACTACCATCTGCAAAGCAATGACCCTGTAACACCCAAACAGCAAATCCAGAAAATATGTGTCAAAAGCATGTCTTACCTGATTAATGATGGCTTGCATCACGGGAAATTATTCTCCATGCTGAACCCCTGGAGGGCAGAATTTCGCAATAGACATTTCTGCATAAAATGCCGGTTTCTCAGGCACAGCCAGCTGGGTTAGAATAGCGATGATGTCACCTGGTGCGAGATCAGCCAGAAGTGTCATCTGCCTTACAAAGGAAGTCACTTTGCAACACTGACATTAAAAAAAAAATTCCAGTTTCTCATTTTACTGCCACTGACATTGTTAGTTTTCGTCACGATTTCATATCATACAGCAATTTACTAGACGAAATAAAGGTGACTGGAGTTGCATGATTCAACATGCAGACAGTTTTAAAGTGTATTCAAACCCGAGAACAAAAATGGAATATATTTCCGCTTACCAGTCCTTAGATTTGGTGACTGCATTTGTTTATTTTATTTTCAGGCTTTTTTCGTTTATTGTTTTTGCCTGGTAATTCTGCCAGCAAGACACTTCCTGTTCTAGATTAAAGTGGAAGTAAACCCTCCTATCATTTTCAGCCAAGGAAGCTGCCATCTTTGCCTCTGTTTAATCTACAACTGCCATGATGCTGCACATGTGATCAGTTATGACACCAGCCATTGGAGGATTTGATAGTTTGGTTGAGAGCGCAACCAAAGGGAGTGTTACATTTCCGGCACGTGCCGGAAATGAAACTGTTTTATGGAAGGGTATACTTCTGCTTTAAAACACAATATATGTGCCCTGGTGGGTCAGGTAAGGGACTTTCCTATTCCGTAGGGGACCACATGACACACCCTAAGTGTACTTTTTCTGTGTTTACATGCGCTTGTAGGCAGGTGCAGTCAACATTGTAGGTGGTGCTTTTCCACAGCAGCACTGCAGTTGGAAAGGAAGTCAAGAGCAACACCATCCCTCTATGGTTTCCTGGGTCACTGGGGAAGCATCCAATTGGATGCAGCCGCCCCATGTGACTGTCGGCCATCTTGGGTCAGGCAGAGCCCATTTATAAGGCCCTGGCTCACAGATTGCACTAGCAGCAGGGAAAGGTTCCTGACGGGGAGGGAAAGCATAGGGTTTTGCAACTTCTTTGGACGCCTGCCCGTTGGGCACAAGACAGCCAGGCCGCTTTTTTCCCCTCTCTGCAGATACATAGTTTGGGTACATTCTCCTTTCTATATGCTGTTGGAACTGTGAGTATTCCCAGTTAGGATGCCTTCCCACCGGATTTTTTAATTGCTTCTGCATTCTTTCAATACAAGTTCTTTCATTGCACCGGGACTGTGTTAATGGCACTACACCCCACTTACACACTTTTTTGGTACACTATGGTGTTTTGTGTATGAGCACCGCACCGAGGGCTAAATAATTATAAAAAAAAAAACTACTACAGTTCTGGGTGCGAAAAAGGGGTTTAAAAAAAAATCCATGGCTCTATCCACTGTCCAGAAGTTGGGAATTATCCTTTTATTTGTGATGAAATGAGATGTGAAATCCTTCTGCTGTAAGTTTACTATACAGCCGTGGTCAAACGTTTTGAGTGACACAAATTATTAGTTGGTATACTGAAGTATAATTGCAAGCATTGCATAAGTGTCAAAGGCTTTTATTCACAATTACTTACATTTTATGCAAAGAGTCAATAAGTGACCCTTCTTTTTCAAGACCTCTGCAATTCGCCCTGCATGCTGTCAATCAACTTCTGGGCCACATCCTGACTGATGGCAGCACATCGTGTGTGTGTGTGTGTGTGTGTGTGTGTGTGTTTTTTTTTTTTTTTTTCTTCACCTGCTGCTTGATTGACCAAGTTCTCGATGGGATTAGGGTCTGGGGAGTTTCTTGGCCATGGACCAAAAATGTTGATGTTTTGTTCCCCAAGCCACTTGGTTATCTCTTTTTTGCCTTATGGCTAGGTGCTCCATGCTGGAAAAGGCACTGTTCCTCCCCAAACTGTTCTTGGATGGTTTGGAGAAGTTGCTCTCGTATGATGTTTTTGTACCATTCTTCATGGCTGTGTTCTTGGGGGAAAAAAATTGGGACTGAGCCCCCCCACTCCCTTGGCTGAGAAGCAACCCCACACAGAATGGTCTCGGGATGCTTTAGGCCCCTTTCACACTGACACGTTTTTCAGGCGGTTTAGCGCTAAAAATAGCGCTGCTATACCGCCTGAAAAAAAATCGTGCCCTGCAGTCTTCAGTGTGAAAGCCCGAAGGCTTTCACACTGAAGCGGTGCGCTAGCAGGACCGCTCCAAAAGTCCTGCTAGCCTCATCTTTGCAGCGGTGAAGGAGCGGTGTGTTTACCGCTCCTTTGCCGCTGCTGCCCATTGAAAGCAATGGGAACCGGCGGTAATACGCCTCTGCAGAGGCGCATTTCTGGCAGTATTAACCCCTTTTGGCCACTAGCGGGGGTTAAAATCACCCTGCTAGCAGCCGAATATCGCGGTAAAAATAGCGCTGCTATACCGCCAGCGCACCTCTCGCCCCAGTGTGAAAGGGGCCTTAACTGTTGGCATGACACAGGACTGAACGGTAGCACGCTCACCTTTTCTTCTCCGGACAAGATTTTTTCCGGGTGCCCCAAACAATTGAAAAGGGGGATTTGTCAGAGAAAATGACTTTACCTCAGTCCAATCCCTGTACCTTTTGCAGAATATTAGTCTGTCCCTGATGTTTTTCCTGGAGAGAAGTCGCTTCTTTGCTGCCCTTCTTGACACCAGGCCATCCTCCAAAAGTCTTCTCACCGTGCGTGCCCATGTACTCACACCTGTCTGCTGCCATTCCTGAGCAAGCTCTGCACTGGTGGTGCCCCGATCCCACAGCCAAGACGGTCCTGGCGCTTGCTGGACTTTCTTGGGCACCCTGAAGCCTTCTTCACAAATGCAGTGGAAATGTTTATTATGGGATTAAGTTAATTTTCTTGGCAAAGAGGGACTTTGCAATTAACTGATCACGCTTCGTAACATTCTGGAGTATATGCAAATTGCCATCATAAAAACTGAGGACGCAGACTTTGTTTAAAATATTTTTGTCATTCTCAAAACTTTTGGCTGTACAAATACAACATAAACACCACCCTTGGATGTCAGGATCTTCTCATCCATGCATATGTCTGCTAGTCCTGCAAGAAAAACTGATTATAGGTCAGATGTCATGGAACTGGCTCAGGAGCCAAACTGTCATCCTGCCAAAGGTCGTCTTCTAACTAGTCTGACCTGTCTTGTGTCACAGGGACGTCTGAATATTTGGATCGGGGGGGTCGGGTTACATTTCTAAACCCTTTAATCGCAGGTCTAAATCTAAGAAGGGAAAATTACTGGCTTATCTGTGTAATATCAGTACAACACACCTGTCATTACGCCATTGAGCGGGTTGTATTATTTGCAGGAGGTTCCTTTTAAGTCTCGAAGATTGGTGACCATCAGTGATCTGTGTTTGAGTAATCCTTGTATTTGTGATTCTAATGAATTGGATCATAGCGCCTCCCGATCAGAGCACCCTTCCTCCTACTCGCTCAACCGATCCCTACAGCATACACTAACTTTATTATTTTTAGGGGTTAATTTACTAAAAGTGGAGAGTGCAAAATCTGGTGATGTGCATTGCTTCCACCTTCAGCTTCCACCTTCAGCTTCCACCTTCAGCTTCCACCTTCAGCTTCCACCTTCAGCTTCCACCTTCAGCTTCCACCTTCAGCTTCCACCTTCAGCTTCCACCTTCAGCTTCCTGGTTATACTCCTCGTGAACCTAAGGGGTTAATCCTCCACATTGTGTAAAAAGGCTGTTTGATCCTGTCTTCTCTGATCCTCCCCTTCCACTGTCCCCAATCCATCTCTTGATAGAACAGAGCCTTGGGGGTACTCCGTACATGCTCAGTTTGGTGTGTATTTCTAAAGACTTTGGCCCTGTGCTGATCACATGCACCCTCCTATCAGCACTGTCAGGGGTCCTGCAACCTCATAGGACAGTCAGAGGAGAATGAAAACTCCTCCTGAAAGCTTTAACCAGACACTGATAGAAGTCACAAGACTGCTGATGAGAAAAGGTATTTAGCAGTTTAGAATTACTAAAATAATTGCATTTCCATGTACTGTGGGAGATCGGACATAGTGAATGCGGGGTCCTGGGTTTAGTAACGCTTTAAGCTTTGAGGAAAAAAAAAAACCTGGAAGCGGATTGGTTGCTATGCAGAGCCGCACCAGGTTTGCTTGTTCCAGTTTTAGTAAATCGACCCCATAGTGTTCCGGTTGATGGAATGTGTGTCTGTAGCTGTGGACTGTAGAATGCCAAGTACGTTACACCATGGGGTGTATTTATAAGAATTTACCGGGCTATTCGTCCTGTGAAACTGCATGTACATTCGTTGTGTGAGTGCTGGCAAAATCCAATGTTACTAGGCTATTTTTTTCTCTCCAGGTCGGATGATATTCATAGGAATCGTGTGAATCCGGACAATACCTCATTATGGCCATTAGATGGAGCTAGTTATAGGAAATTTGTATTTATTTACTATAAATGTCATCTCCATCTAGTGGCTATAATGAGCTATTTTCCTGATTCATGCTATTCCTAAAGCGGAACTAAACTTTCTCAATCAATATTGAAGTCCTGTTCGATCACATCAGGCCCGTTTTTGAAGGTATAGCTATTTAAAACGCTAAAAATAAGTGCCTATACTGTTTAAAATCCAGTAATACACTGTCTCACCCTGCTCCTGCACTTGCTCAGTAGTTTTCCATTTTTCTTAAATTCCTTTATTTAACAAGTGCGTTGACCAATTAACACACATAGCAGAGATGCATAATAAAAATCGGACAAAGATCGAGCGTGGTCATGAGATGAGGTAAACATATCAGATACCCCGGCTTTACACGGTAAATAAGGCACATGGAGAAAGTACGGAATAGTCGGTGTGCGAAGCTGGGGAGGCATCCTATCAAATACTTGCGCGACCTAGAACCGATAATAACGTATGCAAAGCTATATAATACAATAAAAAAATTGACCGTTTTTAACAGTTGTTTGGGATGCAAAGCAACCCAAAGGCCAGATGGGGCCAAGCATGGGACACATGAAATAGGTAATGTACCTCAGGATATTCACAGTATCTGATCAAGACAGCCCATGATTGGGTAAGAGTTAAGGGGAAGGGGTGTGTACCCAGGGGGAAAAGGGAGCAGGACAAGCCCAATGGGTTAGCCAGACTGTGAAACCTCACGGAGATAAGCGTCCGTGTATATAAAGTGTTGCCCAGGTCTCCCGGAAGGTCTCCTCCCTGTTGTGCAAGGTGGTGATAAGATCCTCCATGTCTTAGTTTGTTCACTTTAGAAAACCACAGGGACTTCGCCGGCGGGTTCCCTGATCTCCAACACAGGGGGGGGGGGGGGGATGCATGCCTTGGCAGCATTCAGTAGCTGAATGGTGAGAGAGGCCTTGTCTTTCTTGATGGGTCGTTCTGTAAGGTGAAGCAGGCAGAGTAGTTTTCCATTTTTGCCATTGTGCCGAAAATCCGACCCACTAGAGGCCACCCTGCTGACAGCCTAAAGATTTGCTGCTGCTCTGGGCTTCAGCAAAATGGCAGCCTCCAGCAAGAAGAAAGGGTAGCAAATAATATAAAAAAATGTAATCAAGTTGTTTTGGGTAAACTCCTGTTTTAACTATTTGTATTCCTTATGAGGCTAGCCTTACTAAATAGATGGGAAGGTATATCTTCTGTACTATTTTTTTACATTTCTTAGGTTGGTTTCTGGCCTAGGCCAAAATTATGTCATACATCCCAGAATGTATGGGCCTTTTTTTTTTTCATCTGGAGGAGGGGCTTTCTTAGCTAAGCACTCCCTCCTGCCCGCATCCCTGATTTGAGGACAGATGGATTTCAAGAAGTAAATGCTACATGAATCCGCTAAAACATGGTATGTTGGGACCGTAGTATCGCCCTTACCCCGTGTTACATGTGACCTGTTTTTATTTTCTTCATTTAAAGCCGCCTAGATTGGCAGTTCCATTATTGCTTATTATATTAGCAAATGTCACACATAGGCCAACTCGCTAACCCCGGGGAGACCGGCGGAGCGGCTCGGAGATAAGGCCGGTGTTATTATTTTCCTGGGAAAGGTCTTCCTAACAAATGGCTCCTCTTTATAAATCACACGGGAGAATCTATCTGCTCCGGAACATTAATAAGTTAGAAATGATGGCGGAGGACTATAAAACAAAGCGCACAGTCTCTAAATAACCAAAAATGTATAATTGAAGATGTTAATATATCCTGACGGGCGACGCGTGGATGGAGCTATAAGATTAATGTTTTCAGATTTTTTTGGGCATTTGTGTCTGACAAGTTCAAGAGGAATATTTTCATTTAAACGCAGGAAATTTAAGCGTGCAGCCCAGACCGAGTACTAGATAAGTGTACCGCTGATCTTTGGAGAGATGATGGTTTCCCAGTAGAAACGCGTATTTTGAGGTCATTTTTGTGCGCCATCTTATCATACATCAGATCAAACATCTTTAACCACTTCAGCTATGGCAGGCTTACCCCCCCCCCCCCCCTTCCTGACCAGGCCATTTTTTGCGCTACGACACTGTTAAAAACAATATATTTATTTTACTGCTATAAAATGTACCCAGTAAATGTAAAAAAATTATTTCTTCATCAGTTTAGGCTAATTCTGCTACGTATTTTTGGTAAACAAAAATCCCAATAAGCGTATATTGGTTTGCGCAAAAGTTATAGCGTCTCCAATTATGGATTATATTTATGGATTTTTTTTTTTCCACTAGTAATTGCGGTGATCAGCAATTTTTTTTTTTTTTTTTTGGCGGGATTGACACCTTTTGGGGACCAGTGACACAATACAGTAATCTGTGCTAAAAATACTGTCCCTGTACTAATGTCACTGGCAGTGGAGGGGTTAACATCCAGGGGCGATCAAAGGGTTAAACGTGTCCCTAGCCACTTGCTTACCAGGCCAATTCTGAAATTTCTCTCCTACATGTAAAAATCATCATCTTTTTTTTTTTATTTGCTAGAAAATGACATGGAACCCCCAAACATTAGCAGAGACCCTAGAGAATATAATGGCAGTCGTTGCAACTTTTCATCTCGCGCAGCAATTTTTCACATGCTGTTTTTTTGGGGTGGGGAATTTATGCTTTTTAAAAAACACAGTAAAGTTGGCTCACTTTTTCTGCATAATGTGAAAGCTGTTACGCCGAGTAAATATGTACCTAACATGTCACGCTTCAAAATTGCGCACGCTTGTGGAATGGCGCGGTACTTAAAAATAGGCGACACTTTAATTTATTTTTTTTACTGGGTACATGCTTTGAGTTAGAGGAGGGCTAGTGCTAGAATTATTGCTCTCGCTTTAACGTTTGTGGCGATGCCTCACGTGTGATTTGAACACCATTTACATATGTGGGCGTGACTTATTTATGTGTTCGCTTCTGCGTGCGAGCACACGGGCTCAGGGGCACTTTCACTTTTTTTTTTTTTTTTTTTCATTGGAACGTTTTTTTTTTTTCTTTTATATTTCTAGTTTGACACTTTTTTTTTTTGATCCACTGTAATATGAATAGGGCATGACAGGTCCTCTTTACAGAGAGCTTTGGGGTCAATAAGTCCCCACATCTCTCCTCTAGGCTAGGAAGCCTGAAATAAAAAATATTAAATTATCTCTGCTTCCCAGCCGAGGCGGTGGCATTTTTTCAACTGCAGAGGCCGGACATGACGTCATAACATTGCGCCCAGTCAGGCTTCATGAGGCCTACCCTATAGCAAGGGAATTATTCAGCTTTAATCAAAGCTGCAAAGTTTGGGCTTCACAACAGCAGTGGGATCTTTCTCAGAATTCAAACCCCCTCACATGTTCTTTCTGATGCAGTAGCTCTGAACTCACTCCTGTGAAGGTGAACATTAATGGCTAGGCATCGCTTAGCAATGTCCTTAGCAACAACTGGGGAGAGAATGTGAGGGGGTTTGATTCATAGAGCTCGCTCCTGTGATGGTGGTGATGAGCCGTAACCGTGTCTTAGCTTCCCCATGTCCTGCCTTGTTGCCATCTCCTGGAGTTTTCCAGTCAGGCTTCATGGGGTATGTAAATGGCCTACACCTATAGCAAGGGCATTATTCAAAGCTGCAGAGTTTGTTCTTATCTACAGATGCCCCTTATCTGCATCTGCAGTTTTTTGGTAACTGAACTAATCCTTTAACCACTTCAGCCCCGGAGGATTTGGCTGCCCAATAACCGTGACATTTTTTGTGATTCGGCACTGCGTCGCTTTAACTG
Organism: Rana muscosa; assembly: GCA_029206835.1. NCBI lineage: Eukaryota > Metazoa > Chordata > Amphibia > Anura > Ranidae > Rana > Rana muscosa. The sequence continues at coordinate 266,994,920 of CM055124.1, forward strand.
ACAATTGCGCGGTCGTGCAACGTGGCTCCCAAACAAAATTTACGTTGTTTTTTCCCCCCACAAATAGAACTTTCTTTTGGTGGTATTTGATCATCTCTGCGGTTTGTATTTTTTGCACTATAAACAAAAAAAAGCATCAATTTTGAAAAAAAAACCTATTTTTTTTACTTTTTGCTATAATATCCCCAAAAAAGATATAAAAAACTATTTTTTTTTCCCTCGGTTTAGGCCGATACGTATTCTTCATATTTTTGGTAAAAAAAACGCAAACATATATTGATTGGTTTGCGCGAAAGTTATAGCATCTACAAAATAGGGGATAGTTTTTATGACGTAGTTTTTCCCTTTTTTTTTATTTATTTTTTATTAGTAACGGCGGCGATTTTTATCGTGACTGCGACATTATGGCGGACACATCGGACACTTTTGATGCTATTTCGGGACCATTATCATTTATATAGCGATCAGTGCTATAGAAATGCACGGATTACTGTAAATGACACGGGCAGTGAAGGGGTTAAGTGTTTCCTAGGGAGTGATTCTAACTGTGTGGGGGCTGGGCTACATGTGACATGACAGTGATCACTGCTCTCGATGACGGGGAGCAGAAAATCAGTGTCACAAGGCAGAACAGGGAGACGCCTTGTTTACACAGGCATCCCCCTGTTCTGCAGCTCTGTGACACGATCGTGGGACACCGGCTAACTTCAAGTCTGCGGGACCCGCAATCACACTCACGGAGCTCTCGCACGCCTGCAATGCTGCGCCTTAAAGGGTACGTACGGGTACGTCCATATGTGATGCCGTGCCATTCTGCCGGCGTATATAGTCGTGCAGCGGTCGGTAAGTGGTTAAAGATTATTAATCTGATGCATGACGAGATGGCAAGCAAAAACAACCTCAAAATACACATTTATACTGGGAAACTGTGTTCTCCCTAGAGATTAGTTTGTTCACCTTTACCAAAAAGCTGTGTGTGTGTGTGTGTGTGTGTGTGTGTGTGTGTGTGTAATATATTTATTTTTATTTATTTATTTTTTTGAGGCGGCCCTTGATAACGCACACTCTGCAGTTTTGAGCAAAGTTGAATCATACTCTTGCTATAGGTGTAGGCCAATTGCATACCTCCCAAAGCCTGGCTGAAAAACTCAAGGATATGACATCCCTACATCCTACCTTGTTGCTAGGGTATTGCTAAGGCACTCCTAACTGGCTGCTCATCCCCACCATCGTAGGAGTGAACTCTTTCTCCAATTCAAACCCCCTCACATTCTCAGTTGTAGTAGTTCTGAGCTCAGAGATGCTAAGACACAGGAGATAGTGGATCCCTTCTGTCATGGTGGGTGGTGAGCCTTAACAGCTGGGGGTGTTTTATCAACAAGGCAGGACGGGGACGCCATCCCTGGAGTTTTTCAGCCAGGCTTCAGGTGGTGTGCAAATGGGCATTATCCAACTTTAGCCAAAGCTGCACCATTTGCTTTTATCTCCAGGTACATAGGCAGTTGTAGGTAAAGGCAAACTAAGCCTTCAAAGGTTTATAGCTCAATAGAAATTATTATTTTCTCATTAAGTTTTCTTTTGGATAGTATTGCGTTGTGTGTCATGGCTAGTTGGCATCTAGATGGCACAATGGCAAGACTGTGCCCCAGACAGCTTCATTTCCAAGCAGATTGGGTTTAACCACTTTAGTACTGGGCACTTTCACCCCCTTCCTGCCCAGGCCAATTTTCAGCTTTCAGCGCTGTCACAATTTGAATGACAATTGCGCTGTCATGCAATGCTGTACCCAAAGAGAAGTTTTTTATAATTTTTTTGTCCGCTTTCTTTTGGTGGTATTTAATCACCACTCGGTTTTTAATTTTTTGATGAAATGAAAAAAATACCAAAAATGTAAAAAAAAAATAATAAAAATTAAAAAAAAGATGTTTTTTACTTTTTTTTTTTTTTACAAAATTAAATAAAACAAAAAACTCCTTCACCGATGGGTACTGATAGGTGGAGCTGATAGGCAGGCTTTATAGGCACTAATAGGCGGAAATGGTGGGAATCAATGGGCACTGGTGGGCATTTCTAATGGGGCTGCACTGATGGTCATTGCACTGATTATAAGCGCAGACCCCTCCCCTGTCAGGAAAGCCGCTTGGGCCCCTTTCACACTTGTGTGACTTTCTATGACTTTGGACTATTTTTTTTTATTTTATTTTAGACTAGGGAAGGGTTATGCTGACCATACACTATATAATCAGAAAAAAGCATAAACCCAATCTGATTTGCCGTTCTGGCCAGCACCTTTTTTTTGACAGTCACCTGTTGAACAGCTGTAGTGAAGGCCTGCTTTTATCCTTTGAAGTCTTACCCCCTTCTCTGCTGATATGAATCAGGCAGAGCATGGAGGATACAGACCAGATGGCGATTTCCAGGATATAAGAGATCACACCGCGTCAACATCTGGGAAAATAAGTTTCATTCCGCGCATTTTTACAGCAGGTCTTAGATGTTTGTGCTGGCAGCAGAACATTCCTCTCCGCCGAGCCCGCACATTCTTCCGACCGTCACCTCCAGCCGAGATTGTAGCTCTGCCCGAGCAACCTGCGGCTTTTAATAATGATCGCTCATAGTACGGAGCCAGATTAAAGGTGATGGAGCGAGAAACAGCTTGGGGCCACAGATCGGCACACAATGCACCCGTTGAGGGTCCCTGCACCTGTAATGGCCACATACACCCTGAAATAACATTACAGCTCAGTTATTTCTAGGGGACTGGCTTGTGTAGACAGTGGCGGCTGGTGCTCAAAATTTTGGGGGGGCGCAAACAAACCGAAAAATTCTGAAGTAAAACCCCATCAATTGCAGCCTCACTGTGCCCCATCAGATGCCGCCACTTACTTTATCACGGTGGTGGGTCAGGAAGCGGGTGACAGCGGCGAGCTGTGGAACCCTGCAGCGGGTCAGACAGCGGTGAGCTGTGTCCTCCATGCGTCTCCCCCTGATAGGCGTCTAATAGCAGCTCCTGTCCTTTCAGCCAATCAGATGATGGTTAACAGACCCTTCCTGATTGGCGGAGAGGCAGTTCAGTGTTAGGAAAGCGAATATTCATTCGCTTTTCTAACACACCTGGGTGGACTCCGAGCGCAATGCTTTGCGCTCCGCGTTCACCTTTTTTGAAGCCTATGGCTCTAATCAGGTGCTTTAAAAATACACCCCCGCCGCTGTAATTTAGGCGCATCCGAAAAGGGGCCGGACGCCTGAATAGGGGGTGGTGGCGGCTGCCATAGATAGATTAATGCAATGCAGTCATAGAGGGGGTGGCTCCCGTGTGCCCTTAATGGACGCACCGCTACTGTGTGTAGAGCTCCACAGAACAGATAAGTATTGGTAATATTCAGTGTTCTATTGTAAATAAGGAGGTGACGTACTTAAAGTGATACTAACCATACACTGTTTAACCCCTTAAAGCCGGCCCTTTAAGGGCTTTAGAATGGGGGTGGGGCTTAGTCATGTGACTGCCATTATTAGTCACGCGATCAGAAAGCTCCCGATCGCAAGCAGCAAATGAGAACTGTGCCAGGAGTGTGCAGGGTGCTCTATTGGTGTTAATACATGCAAATATGCGGCCGCTCGGCTGCCATGAGGCCGCATTTTTGCGTGCGTTCGGCACCAAGAGGTTAATTTTTACATTGTCCCTTCTATTTCTGTGTGTAGATGATGGCACTGTAATTATTTTAATATAAAAAAAAAAAATCTAAATACATTTTTCCTAATTGATATACACCTGTCACATGGCCCAGATCATTCCCATCCTGTCTGCAGGGAAACACAAGCAGGAGGAGCTTTTAGTCCTCTGCTGCTGGTCACATGTTCAAAATAAAAAGCATTTGGAATACAGAGTAAAAATAAATAATATCAATAAACTTTTTTAAATTTTCATACAAATATATATTTAAAATCAAATTTTTGAAGCCTCCATCCATCAAGATGTAATCTCCCGGTCCCAATGTGGTTATTGGGCATGGAGGAGAAGGGAGGGAGTGGTTTGTCATTTACCACTGTGTATAACACCCATATGTGTGACTCTACACCAGTGTTTCTCAACTCCAGTCCTCAAGGCGCCCCCAACAGGTCATGTTTTCAGGATTTTCCTCAGATGAAATGGCTGTGGTAATTACTAAGGCAGTGAAACTGATCAAATCACCCGTGCAAAATAATGGAAAACCTGAAAACATGATCTGTTGGGGCGCCTTGATGACTGGAGTTGAGAAACACCGCTCTATAGTCGCACGGGCTGCTCAGATGTGAAGGGGAGGAAAAATTCAGGGTAGAAATGCACTGAAAACTGAGCATGTGCAGAGCTGCCAACACTGCGCTGCAAAATCCCCAAGTGCAGTGTATGTAGTCACAAGTCACAGCTCTGTTCTGTCAGCAGGGATGTGATGGATTTTCTGTCCCTGTAAAGCAGGGAATAAAATCCATCACATCTCTTGGTAAAAACAGCACACTGTACGCACAAACACTGGTTGGGCACACAGGTAACACTTTGACCAACCATGATGTTTAACCCCTTCCCAGCCAGTGTCATTAGTACAGCGACAGTGTATATTTTTATCACTGTATTGGTATCACTGGTTTTCAAAAACTGTCAGTGCCACTGTTCGCTGCAATATCATAGTGCCGCTATAAGTTGCTGATCGCCACAATTATTTTTTATACTAGTAATACCTTTTATTTAAAAAAAAAAAAAAAAAAAAAAAAAAAATTCCAGTATATATCCCATCCCATAGTTTGTAGACGCTAACCAATCTAATTTTTATTTATTGTGTGTGTGTGTGTGTGTGTGTGTGTGTGTGTGTGTGTGTATATATTTAAAAAAAAAATTATATGCCGCAAAAAAATAAAGATGCAGTGGTAAACACATGAAATTCGTTTGGGGACAGCCTTGCATTACCACACAATTGTCAGTTAAGGTAACACAGTGCTGTATCCCAAAAAATGTCCTGGTCATGAAGTGGGGGTGTAAATCTTCTGGAGGTCAAGTGGTTAATTAATATACCGTTCAATTGCCAAAAACATTTGTACTGCTACTCATCTAATTTTGCATTGGTTAATTCTAAACCTTTTGTATAAAAGAAAAGCAGTAATGAAAAAATAGCAGTGATGGCAGAGAGTAGAAATCTGCATGTGTATAATAGATACCAATATTCCCAACGTGCTGATCTAGATCCTTCACCAGATTTGTCAGGTCTGCAGATAGAGGTGCTGATTTCTGGTCACGTATTGTAGCAGCTCCTCGCTGGTCTCTGCGTTGTTCTGTATTCATGGCACCTGTGAGCGAGGCTCATTCACACCTTTGTGTCGGCATGTAACGCTTACATTCCTTATTGAAGACTCTACCGCTTCTGCAGGTTAAGAACACTTTAGAAATGCTGTATAATGCTTCCATGGCAACTAGTATTCTTTTATTTTTCAACCAACTAGGAAAATTGCAGCAGTTATGTGATTGGTTGCTAGAAGTCTTCCATTTTTTTTTTTTTTTTTCATGCGTCCAAGGGGAGCAGAGGCAAAGCACGACTTTCAGGCAGGCTGGTGACATTTTGCTATTGAGTCTCTGTACAAATGAAAATATAAAACTCAATTTTTTATTTTTTTTGAGACATTTATGATGACCTCCTAAGGACCCTTTCACACAGGCGGCCTGTATGTCCGTTTTTTTCATCCATCCGTTTTCGGATGAAAAACGGACATGCATGTATGCCTATGGGATAGCGGATGTCAGCAGATGAACATCCGCTGACACCCGATCTCACCCGTGCCCGCTATGCTCCGTTTTTCAGGATAGAAAATTTTCTATTTTTCTATCTATCTGTCTGCAGAGCGGATCGGATGAACATGGACAGACGGTCCGTGTTCATCTGATTCCCCCATAGGGGAGAGTGGAGGTCTAACAGGGCGGTCCCTGCACAGTGTGCGGGGACCGCCCAGTCATCCGCCGGCTCAGCGGGGATCAACGGAGCGATCCCCGCTGAGCAAGCGGAGGTTCATGGGGCGGATCATGACTGATCCGTCCCATGTGAAAGGGGCCTAAAGGAGGAATTTTTAAGATTGGCTACTTTAAATTTCAATATGCACTGGGACAATTACATTTCATTAGCTATAGGCGGTTTTTTCACTGTGGGACACTGAGAAGTGAAGTACAGCAAGCCACGTTTTTGCCCCCTGAATCTATGAATCTAATGTTCTGACACAGTCACTTGTCCCAATTGGACAGGCGAGCGGCCCCAAACGCACAGGATCAGTGTTCAGGGCCACACACCTGCACGTCTGTCCAATTGGAATGACTGTCCCACATGGGCTTGCCCGCACATAGCACCTAACGGCTCAAGACACAAACGCATGGCCCATTCATGGGCTATGGACCTCACCGCCTATGTGAATGAGGCCTTCTCCACAAATGTTTGCAGGTAGATCAGGGTTTTATGGAACCCTAGGGTTTCCTTAGAGTAGTGGTCTCCAAACTGCAGCCTGGGGCTGGATGCGGCCCTTTGCTTGCCTTTTTATCTGGCCCTTGGGGCAGTGTTCCTCTCACTGATGCAAGACACTTTTCCTCCCACTGCTACCAATGATGGCACATTGTTCCTCCCACTGCTGCCAATGATGGGGCATTATTCTTCCTACTGACACCAATGATGGGATACTATTCCTCCCACTGACACCAACAATGGGCTACTTTTCCTCCCACTGACACCGATTGGGCATTATTTCACCCACTGACGCCAATAATCCGATCCCCCTAAAGTCTGAAGGACCAGAATCTGGCCCTTTGTTTAGAAAGCTTGGAGATCCTTGATCTAGAGGTTGCTAGGGGTTCCTTGAGTAAGGTGACCAGATTTTTAAAATGAAATCCGGGGACATGTATTTATTTTTGCTAGTAAAGGCAGCAATCGGTGACTATCTGCCCGTCGCCGCCCGCCTCACAGCCTGTCAAGTCTTACTCTCCGGGCCCCGGCTACTACTGGGTGGGGAGCGGAGGAAGATCACTCTGCCAGGGAAGGCAAGAAGATAAGCTGCCAGGCGGCTGGCCGGGACTTGAGCCAAGGCAGAGGAACATGCGAGCGGAGCTAAATGGGCATGTGCCCGAAACTGAAGAAATATTCCCTCCGCTCCGACCAGCACATGATCATCAGAAAGGGGCACAGATAATGAAAAAGAAATACACCCCCCCCCCCCTAAGCTAATAGGAGCGGCAGGGGTGTGTAATTCTGTTTTTTTTTTTTTATTCTGCACTGATTGTCTTTGAAATTGCCCAGGCCCATGTTCAAATCCAATCTGGGGACAAAACCGGGGACAGACTTGGTCCGGGGACAGTATCCTTAATCCAGGGATGACCACCGATATAAGGGGCATACTTCCGTCTGACCACCACGCTAATGTAACGGGACCTGTGGACATATTTATGGCAGGGGTTTCCTAACACCTGAAAGTTTATTTTAAGGGTTCATCCATGTGAGAGAGGCTGCCCTAGAGCAGTGGTCTTCAAATTATGGCCCGGGGGCTGGTTGTGGGCCTTTGTCTCTATCTGACCCTTGGGCCACTGTTCCATCTACAATTGACACCACCAATGATGGGGCACTGTTCCTCCCACTGATACCAGTAATGGGTCACTATTACTCACACTAAAACCAGATGGGGTATTGTTTGCGCCCACTGATGCTGGTGCATAGTCTACTCCCACCGGCCACCCAAAGTCTCAAGGACCGTGAAATGGCCCATTTTGTTTAGAAAGTGTGGAGACCCCTTCTTTAGAGGTTGCTAGGGGTTTTTTGAGTAATGAGAAATTTCTGCCTCTCGGATAAGTTCCCACTGACACCATTGATCTTTTTAGCCATCTATAAGGGGGTAGGTAGTTCTTCCCAGCGACCACAAGTGTAAGGATCATTCTTCCCACTGACCATCTCAACAATGTATCAGGAGTTGTAGATGGTGTCATTTTTATCGGGTTCCTTGAGACCAGAAAGTTACTTCAAGGGTTCCTCTGTGTTTAAAACGTTGAGTAAGACAGAGGTAGATGATATAAAGATGGATTGAGATACAATTTAAAAATACATTGGAGAACTTTTATTCTACTCATAACTGATTAGGGTTCGTTTTTGAGCTTTCATAACTCATCCCATTATGTAGGTGTGTTTTTTTAAAAGGGAAGTTAACCCTCACAAAAAAAAAAAAAAACACCCTGCAAGAGAGGCATAATGAGCTAGTATACATAGCATACTAGCTCATTATGAATTACTTACCTGAGATCGAAGCCCCCGCAGCGACCCTCTTTCTCCTCCGCTGCCATGATACCCGGAGTGACTTCCGGGTATCGCTGCTCCAGCGCTGTGACTGGCCGGAGCAGCGATGACATCACTCCTGCGCATGCGTGGGGGAGCCCGCATTGACGGCATGATGGTCTTTCACTAGCGGCATGCTCAGTGCGCCTGCGCTATGCACGCCGTAGACATCTGTGCCCGTTTTTTGGAAAATATCTCCTTAACCGTGGAAGGTTAAGGAGATATTTCTTGCACCTACAGGTAAGCCTTAATCTAGGCTTACCTGTAGGTCTAAGTAGTCTGTAAGGGTTTTCAACCACTTTGAGGGAAAGGTAAAACTTTAATATGCGTATGTACAATTAATGTAATGTTGGCTTTAAATGGGGGGGAGGGAAAACTGGCCTTGTGTTGGGTTGGCCACCCAGTTCCCATGGTAAAACTGCAGATGTGTGGAAGATAACGAGCCATCTTGAAGGCTTTCCTTATGTTTAGGCTTTTTATGTCCACCAGACTGCACATGGAGCTTGTGAATTGTCCTCAGTAGGGGTGAAGGTTGTTCTATATCGGTCAACAAATGCAGGCCTGCCGAGTCCCTCTTAGTGGCTCTTGACCTTTCTGCCCATTGATAACTCGGCTGAACTCCCTGGGGGCTTTATAAAAGCAGACACCCTTTGATGGGGAGCAGGTGGCTGTGCCGTTAGCAAATCGCTTGCTGATATAAGCTGAAAAGGTAAAGAAAGGGGTATAGAAATGGTTCTGGTAAAAGCAAATTGCTCATTTTGTCAGGCTTGTCCAAAGTGCAAAGGGCACATAGATGCACCTGGTGATAGCGGAGGATGAGAAATGGGAACATGGCGCTGAACAGTGTGCACAAGACTAATGGCAACCAATTAACCACTCAGAACATTTCATTTCCAATGATTCCATGTGGACACTGTAAGCAAGTCCTAATTATGGATCAAGTATAGAACATTTGCCTTAGGGACACTGGTGACAAAAGGGGGACATTAGGTGCTCAGTTCTGTAGCAGAGCGGAGTGTCTCTCACTACTGACTGCGTCTTAAAAGCCAAATAAAATGTTCCTGCAATGTGTAGTGAAGTTTGTAAGTATTTTTTTTAATTTTTATATAATGGTCAGGACCCTTTTCAGGAACAAGGCCCACGTTGGATATTTCAACAAAACAGTCACAGGCAGAAAAAACTGTTTATTGAAATTTTATTCATTTATTTATAAAAACAATTATACTTGGATCGGTTTTGGTATCGGCATGATATGATTGAGAACAAAAGAAAAACAACTTTACTAATAGTCCCCCTTTGCATTAGAACCCCCCCCCCCTTACATCGAGGTTCCCATTAGAACCCTTATTTACATCAGGGACCCCATCAGAGGCCCCCCCCATTACATCAGGGCCCCCATCAAAGGTCCTCTCCCTTACATCAGGGTCCCCATCAGAGGTCCCCCCCATTACATCAGGGTCCCCCTCTCTTACATCAGGTTCCCCATCAGAGGTCCCCTCTCTTACATCAGGGTCCCTATCGGAGGTCCCCTCTCTTACATCAGGGTCTCCATCAGAGGTCCCCCCCCATTACATCAGAGGTCCCCTCTCTCACATCAGGGTCCCCATCAGAGGTCCCCCCCCCCTCTCACATCAGGGTCCTCTTCGGGGCTGCTCCTTCATTGGCTTTCCTGTTTGGTGTCCCCTCCCCCTAGATGAGAGTTTTTTTTTATCCCCCCCCCCCCTTACCACTGTAAGGCTTACAGCGTGGTTCTCTCCTCCTGTGAGTGCTGGGGCAAGCATGTCATTCATTGTTTTTGTATCTAAATACAGGTGATCTATCTTCTCTGAGTCACCTATATATTATAGATCTGATTACGCCTGTAATCTGCCAAAAAAAAGCTTGTGTACCTTTTTGGGCGACAGGCGTTTTTTCTTTAGGCGACAGAGCGCTCAGATGTGAACAGGGGCCATTGAAATGAATGGGATTTGTCTTGGGCGTTTTTAGAGCTGAGGCTTAAAGCAGAAAAAACACCCCAAAACGCCTAGGTGTGAACAGAGCTTAAGAGTTTTCACTGCTACGGTCTACTGTTTTGCCAATTTTAATTAATAAATAAGCTGCAAGTATTTTATATTTACGTGTACATGAACTGTTGCTGACCAGCTGGATGGGTTAACGTGTCTTGAGCTGACAAGTGTTGACCGATCTGGATCAACACAGTTTTTCTACATATTCTGTACTATATGTTGATCAAAGTTTTTGGGTTGATCGCTTAGTAGGTTGTATAGGATGATCGGCCTGAGTGTGATGTTGGGAACCCTACTTGCATCATATTATCTAATGCAAGTATCTCAACAAAGATAACACTCCCAGCTTGGTAAACCTTGGGACATGCTGAGGATGGCATCTTCCATTCAATAAGCTCTTTGTAATTGGACCTCCAACCTAAGAGTTGGTGACGATATTATGGGGCAGAGGGTTGATCATTTTGGGGCAGGCTGGACACAATGTTATGGCTATCAGAAAGAGAAATGGGAGTTCTTGCTTTACATTTATCAATCATCCATTCTATGAATTCTGATTGGTTGTTATTGGAAATTGCACTTCGATTTCCTCCTTGCAGTGGATCGTGGTACTAATGAGTGGAAGTTCTCTCTAAAAGGTTTGGTTTTCTGTCACTACTATACCATAGAGGCAATGGTACTTAGAGTGGTGATAGATTACAGTTGGGACTTTTAATAGGTTATGTAGATATTCCTTGACCTCTGCCTTATCATTGTCGGCTCAGTGATTTACAAGCGGTGGTGCAGGGAGGGCTATTTCCTAATGTTATTGATTAATACAGGAGCTATTAATATTTGACCATGACTCGGCATGCTTTGTCGGCATGACCGGCGGAGTTATTGACTTTCTGAATTTATGATTTTTATGAGTACAGCTGTGTTACAGAATACAAAAGAAAGCATGCTTTGCCCTGGAGCAAGTAAGCCCTGGGCCTTATTCAACACAGGACTTGAAAGAAACGTTGAAAGTATTCCCTCATAGCAGCCAATCGGATATTTCCCCTCATTTTAAGAAAAAAAGATTCCGAGGGCTTGTATTGCCACTGGCACCAATCAAATTATTTTCGTTTTTACGTGCACAATAAAAATTACATCTGGTATTCAGTTGGTTTGGACAAAACAGACCTTGGTCTTTCAGCCCAGTGTGTCTAATATCCAATTTCCATGCCAAGTGCTGTCTTGGAGGTAGGGGATGGGGGCAGGGGTTGCTACTTCTTGGCCAATAAAGTGCGGGGGGGGGGGGGGACAATGCTTTCATTTTCCAGGTTGGAACACCTTGGGATTTGCTATAATACCTTTTTTTTAAGGAGCTATAGCACCGCAGTGGCTTGGTGGTTAAAGTAGAGCTATAGGCAAAACCTTCTCTTTTTTTTTTTTTTTTTTTTTTCTTTCTTTCATTTGGATAGCGTAAGGGAGGGTTATAATCCCTGTCAGAATAATTTTTTCGGCATCTGTGTGCCCCATAGCTAAACAGGAAGTGAGAGGAAAATCCCTGCAAATTAAGGGAATTACTTTGGGATCCCCTGGACACCAGAACTAGTGTCCCATTGGAAGATTTCCCTTCTATTACATTTCTGGGGACAACCCAAAATTTAGGATTCTTTTACATTCCAATAAAAATGGTAAACAGAACAAACAAAGTGAATCTCCCTAAAGTGGAGTGCCACCCAAAAGAGTAAGCTCTGCTTGTTCCTACCCTCAACCCCTTCAATGCAAATTTGGCACTTTTTTGAGGGGAGCGTGCACCTGGTTTTTGACAGGTACCCATTCCCCCTTCCGGGTAAGATCACCATGGCGATCTCTGGCCGCTTCCCCCCCCCCCCCCCGCTGCCTTCTGGGACACACACGGGTCTCAGAGGATGGCGGGACCATTCAGAAAGCGCAGCATGACTTGCTCATGCGCAGTGGAAACGGCTGTGAAGCCTGAAGATGCCGGCACCTGCACCCAAAGCCGATTGAAGAATCAGCTTGGTGTGCCGATATTGCTGGATACCTGGACAGGTAAGTGTGTCTATATTAAAAGTCAGCAGCTACAGTATTTGTAGCTGCTGACTTTTTTTTTTAATTTATTTTTTTGCCCAGACTGGAGCTCCTCTTTAACGGTAGCACAAACCGCAATAAAAACTGACAAGGGTTATAATCTCTCTTTACTTGGTCCAAAACCAACAAAAAAGTTTCGCCTTTAGACCCCTTTCACATTAAGGGCGTATTGCAGGCGCTATAGCGTTAAAAATAGCACAAGCAATCGCCCTTAAACAGCTGCTCCATTGTCTCCAGTGTGAAAGCCCGAGGGCTTTCACACTGGAGCGTTGCGCTAGCAGGACGGTTAAAGTCCTGCTAGCCGCATCTTTGGAGCGGTGTGTTTTTACCGCTCCTGCCCATTGAAATCAATGGGACAGCGCGGCTATACCGTCGGCAATGTGCTTCTTTTAGCGGCGCATTGCGGGCAGTTTTAACCCTTTCTCGGCCGCTAGCGGGGGTTAAAGGCGCCCCGCTAGCGGGCGAAATGCGCTGCAAATCCGCCCATAGCGTCGGCGGTTAAATAGAGGCGTTTTCCTGCCGACGCTATGGGTGGCTCAGTGTGAAAGGGGTCTTAGTTATACTTTAACGTTGAACTATAGGCAAATCCATTTTTTTTTCCCCCCATTTTGGATAGAGCAAGGAGTGTTTGTTTTGTTTTTGCCATCTGTGTCTAATTATGCATATTTCTCTTCACTTCCTGTCCCATAGTCACAGGAAGTAAGAGGAAATCCCTACAAACTAGAGGAATTCTATGGAGACCCCAGTTTTCCATAACTAGTGTCCCCATTGGAAGATTTTCCCATCTATTTTCTGGGGACAACCCAAAATGTTGGCTTTCCTTTTTACTTTCAATCATGTTAAACAGGACAAATCGAGAGGGGGAATCTCCTTAATGGGGGCACAGACAGCAATAAAAACTGACAAGCGTTCTAATCCCTCTTCACTTTGTCCAAAACTGAAAAATATATTTTTGCCTTTTTAGTTATACTTTAACAATTCTGCTTTGCAGAACTTTGGTCCATTGTCCTGGTCCCAGTTAGGACATTATCTGCATGGAGTTTGCATGTTGTCCCTGTGCCTGCGTGGGTTTCCTTCAGGTACTGATTTCCTCCTACACTCTAAAGGCCCGTACACACGGTCTGACTTTTTGCCAACAAACTTCAAAATGAGCAAGTTTCCCAAAAATCCGACCGTGTGTACGCTCCATCGGACCAACTTTTTCGGGTTTTATCGGACAGAAGTTCGCTCTGCAAACGGACAAACTTTTTAGCAACAAAAGTCCGATGGTGTAAAGCAGGGAGGGTTCGACAAAACCCGGGCGCCAGGTCGCAAATGCGACTAGCATTAGCGACCTGGCGCCTGAGGCAGCACAGCTGAGGTTTCCTGTGTTTCCATGCCCCCCCCCCCCCTGCGATCGCGCAATCTCGTCGGGCTGCGCTGGCCGGTAATTGAGGCCGCGGCCTTCTGCAGGCCTGTAATCTTGTGGTGGCTGTTGGTATAAGACAAGACAACCAGCAATGCTTGCCTGTTTCACTGCCTGCCCATCTCCTTCCCTTTACTTAGAAGTTAACCCCCAAACATTTTATATATATATATATATATAATTTTTTTTTTTATTCTAACACCCTAGAGAATAAAATGGCGGTCGTTGCAATACTTTGTCACACCGTATTTGCGCAGCGGTCTTGCGAGCGCACTTTTTTTGAGGGAAAAAATACACTTTTTTAATTAAAAAATAAGACAACAGTAAAGTTATCCGAATTTTTTTTTATATTGTGAAAGATGATGTTACGCCAAGAAAATTGATACCCAACATGTCACGCTTCAAAATTGCGTCCGCTCGTGGAATGGCGACAAACTTTTACCCTTTAAAATCTCCATAGGCGACATTTAATTTTTTTTACAGGTTGTATGTTTTCCCCGACTTGTTCATTCCCCGACTTAGTTGGGGTAGGCGGTACACTTTGGTGGAGGTGGGTCAGCCAAGCCCAGTGACCTTTGACCTCTGGGGACCCGCCCTCTGACCTTTGACCTCTGGGGGAGGTCCCTGTTCAAGAGCCTGGGTCCTAGCCTTATCCTTAAAGGGAAAACCCCAACCCTATTGCTCTCGCTCTACAGATCGCGGCGATACCTCACGTGTGGTTTGAACACCGCTTTCATATGCGGGCGCTACTCACGTATGCGTTCGCTTCTACACACATCGGTCGTTAAAAAAAAAAAACCTGGCTCCTAACTTTTTTTAGCTGGCTCCTAGATTCCAAGCAAATTTGTCAAGCCCTGGTGTAAAGTCCGACCGTGTGTACAGAAATCCATCGAACTTTTGTCCGAAGTACAAATACGCATGCCCAGAACCAATGTTAAAATCAACAAACAATAGCAGAAGTTGACCAAAGTGTGGCGGTAAAGAGCAGAAAAACCACGTCATGTTGGGAAAGTTGGCAGAAAAGTCCTCCCATGTGTATGCTATAGGTGTTCCTGGCAAACTTTCTTTGGACAAAAATCCATGGAAAAGTTTGTTTGAAGTCCGACCGTGTGTACGAGGCTTTAGACTTGCTGGTAGGTTAATTGGCTCCTTTCTAAAGTTGACCCCAGTATGATTTTGTACGGAGTTTGCTCAAGATGGCCTCCTTACCATCTGCCCCAGAGATGGCACTTGGAGTCTTCAGGCTCTATATAGAAGTATAAATGAATTATTTAAAGCATTACCACGCAGTTTAGGTTGTTAACGAGATCCTTGATTTCGCACCGTCACAGTTGCACATCTATCGCCTTTCAGTATCCTTCTCTTTTTTTAAACCAATGGAGATGATGAAGTTCCTCTAATATCTGATTTCTGTATAATTCTGCCAGTGTGGGAACATTAACATCAAACCCATCTCCTCTTTCCTCTCAAGCAGGAAGTCTTCAGCTTGGCACTGTGTGGTTTGTATAAATCAGAAGGATAAGCCAGTGACAAAATAACTTAATCAACTTGGCAAGGAAACCTTTATAAAGATTCAGCTTGACCCGAGGGTGCTTGAAAGAGCGATTGTTAGGAAACGTGATCGAGGCAAAAGCTGCTGATGTGGTGCTGATGGAGGAATGTGAACTGCAAGCTGGCAATGTAACGTCGGCTCTGCATGGGGAATCTCGCTGCGTTATGAAGAGCACCGGTAAATTGGAACCAAATTAGGTGCTTTGTATTTTGGCCCCAGAGTTTTTGCCTAGCATTGGGTAATAGTGTCAACTTTTTGATTTAAAATATATGCCTTTTATTGCTCCTTCCTGGCCTCTGCCACCAGGTACAGCGCCTCTTCTTTTTTTTTTTTTTTCTCTAGGTTAGGGGTTTCCAAACTATGGCCCCTGGGCCATATCCGGCCTTCTGCAATAATGTGTATCCACCACAATTTTATGATCACTGACAGGTTAAAGTGGAGCTCCACTCAAAGGGGGAAGTTCCGCTTTAAGGCGGGGTTCCAGGCAGAATTTTTTTTTTTGGCAATCTATAATCAATTACATTAAATATTCTTTAACACACATTAATCAATTACAATCGGTACATAAATCGGTGAAAACACTTACCTGATATCTTCTCAGTGATCTTGTGGCCGTTTCCATGATAGTTGTGGGCATGTGAAGCCCAGTTCATGTGACTTCCTTGTTTTTCCCCGATGGAGGTGCATGCTGGGTAACCAGTATGCACCTCTCGCGCATGCGCAGTATAACGGCGCTCGTAGCGCCGTTAGTTTGGATTGTTGCCATGACAACGGGTGACGACGGAGGAACGTCCCTCCCCGTTATGACAAAGTAGAGAACAGAATTCTTCTAGGTGAAACAGCTGCTGAAAAACTGCGAACGCCACCTCCTTTCTGCTCGTGTCCTCTCTCTCTCTCCTCCATCAACCTGGGTTATGCCAGGACACAGGGCTTTGTTCTCTTTTCAAAAATGGCGCTGTGATCCGCCTTAATCGCGCCATTTCCTGTATGGAAATAGTGTGATTTTCAGCACAGTAATGGCCAGAGACTCCTGGGAAATGAGTGTCATTTCCCAGGAGGCCATGGGGGGGTTAGGAACGGAAGTACATACACCGTGGACTAGGAACTAGGCAGATTAGGAAATCTGCCTAGTAACAGCTATTTACAGGCAAAAAAAATTTTTTTTTTTTTTACAAATTGTTTTTATTTAGATTAAAGGGAAGCTGCTGATGTAATGTTTGTTTTTATGGTGGAACTCCGCTTTAAGGCCTCTTCTCCTGTTTGTGGAACTTTTGGAAGCGGGGGGGGGGGGGGGAGGTACCAGATTTTGTCAGGTATCTGCTCCTACTTCTGTTCCGGTCACGTTAGGCGATTGCAAGCTGAAGTTATCCCCCCCCCCACCCGGAGTCTTCTGGGACATATAAGTCCTAGAAGACTTCGGGACCAGTCGCCACCCAGTGAGGACACGGTGAAAAACGGTTGGGGTGAGTGCATCACTGGATCGTGAGACAGGTGAGTGGCTGTTTATTAAAAATTAAAGGTCAGCAGCTACACTTTTTGTAGCTGCTGACTTTTAATAAACACAAAAATGACAAACTCCGCTTTAAGTCAAAAAACATTGATTATCTAATTTTAACGGGATCTGAAAGCCAGTGATATATATTGGGCAGCAAGTAAACATGTTGTCCCTGAAGTTGATGTGTTGAAAGCGGAAAAATGGGCAATGACGTTTGTTGTGTATGGGGCTGCAGAATGGTCGGGTGCCCATGCTGACCTGTGTCCACAGCAAAAAGCACCTACAATGGGAACATGAGCATCCAAACTGGACCATGGAGCAATGGAAGGAGGTAGGCTGGTCTGATTAATCACATTTTCTTTTACATCGTGTGTGTGTGTGTGTCTTACCTGGGGAAGAGATGGCTCCAGCATGCAGTATGAGAAGAAGGCAAGCCAACAGAGGCAGTGCGCTGCTTTGGACCACGTTCTGCTGGGGAAACCTTGGACCCTACGATTCATGAGACTGTTATTTGACACATGCCACCTTCCTAAACATTGTTGCTGATAAAGTAGACCCCTTCATGAAAACGGTATTCCCTGATGGCAGTGGGCCACTTTCAACAGGATAATGCACCCTGCCAAACTACAAAAATGGTTCAAGAATGGTTTGAGAAAGGCAACAAATTGGAGATATTGACTTGACCTCAAAATTCTCCAGATCTCAATCCCTCAAGCATCTGTAGGATGTGCTGGGAAAACAAGTCTTCTCCTTGAGTCCCTACTTCTCAGCTTACCGGACTTGGAGGATCTGCTGCTGACTGCTTGACCAAAGCATATCTTCAGGGGTCTAATGGCGTCCATGCTGCAATGGGTCAGGGCTCTTTTGGGGGCAAAAGGGAGACCTACTCAATATGAGGTAGGCGGTCATAAAGTTATGGCTGATCGGTGTATTTGGTCCACAGCTATGGGCAGTGGTGTATCCTTGTCCAGATTGAGGATTCAAATCGGGTCCCCCCTTCCTCCATCCTCGCTGTGGTGTCATCTGATCGGTGCTCTAGCAGCCAGGGATGTGCTTGCCCCAGAAATCATAGGATGACGTACCTCCTTTTTGAAAATGCTAGTTTCCGGACTATCCTTGTTGATGTCATAGTGAAGTCAAACCCAGTTTCCCATGGCCTAGTGAATATCTGTATATGTATGAGCATGATGAAGAGCAGGCTCCAAACCTTTCATTGCCAACTTTGGGCACATGCAACAGTTGCTTGTTATCTCAATGGTGGTGTGTGTCCCATCTCCTGGTTTTATATAAGGACCTGTGTTGTCAGCTCACAATGGATCTGTAGCCAATAGCCCAAAAGTTGAATTAAGGCAGAACTCCAGGGATGATATATTTACAATATATGCATAAGCTGGCCCAATGAACGTATGCAAAGCGCTGCGTAAAACCTGTTGGCGCTATACAATAATGTGATACCTGGTCTGCTTCTGTCGAAGATGTGAATTACTGTAGTAGCTCAAGCTACTACAGTGTTGCCCATGATCTTCTTCTGTTCTACACAATGTCAACAGAGGGTTGTTCTCTCGGCATAGATGCCATTTAGAGAACACCTTGTACTTTTATCAAATGCAAAGCATTCTCTGATTGGACAAGTGAAATGGAGGGCAGGCTGTGTTGCAATCCCAATTTAGTCCAAATAGATAATGCTTTTCATTCATTGAAAAAAATACAAGACATTCTATGAATGGCGGCTGTGCGGAGCAATTGACCCCCCTGTGGCTAGTGTGCAGTAGGGAAACACTCAGCACAGGACCCGGAAGATCACAGCTATCACTATAGTAGCTCAGGCTACTACGGGGATTTACAGCTTCCACTATAGTAGCTCAGGCTACTACGGGGATTTACAGCTTCCACAGAGGCCTATCGGGTATTGCATAGAGCTGCACGATTCTGGCTAAAATAAGAATCTCAATTTTTTTTGCTTAGAATAAAGATCACAATTCTCGCGGCGTAACATCGTCTTTTACATTATACAAAAAAATTGAGCTGACTTTACTGGTTTTTTTTTTGTTTTTTTTTTTTTTATTCATTCATTTAAAGTGTGAGTCGCTTTAACTGACAGTTGCGCAGTCATGCGACGGGGCTCCCAAACAAAATTGACATCCTTTTTCCCCCAGAAATAGAGCTTTTTTTTGGTGGTATTTGATCACCTCTAAGTTTTTATTGTTTTATTTTTTGCATTATAAACAAAAACAGAGCGTCAATTTCGAAAAAAATGCAATATTTTTGACTTTTTGCTATAATAAAAATCCCCCAAAAATATATAAAAAAACATATTTTTTTCCTCATTTTAGGCTATGTATTCTTCTACATATTTTTGGTAAAAAAAATAGCAATAGGCGTTTATTGATTGGTTTTCGCAAAAGTTATAGCGTCTACAAAATAGGGGGTAGTTTTATGGCATTTTTATTTATTTTTTGCTAGTAATGGCAGTGAACAGAGATTTTTTTATTTTTTTATTGTGACTGCGACATTATGGCGGACACATCGGACACTTTTGGCGCTATTTTGGGACCATTCACATTTATACAGCGATCAGTGCTATAAAAATGCATTGATTACTGTGTAAATGTGACTGGCAGTAAAGGGGTTAACCACTAGTGGGCTAGGAAGGGGTTAAGTGTGTCCTAGGAAGTGATTCTAACTGTTGGGGGGCGCGGCTATGAGTGACATGTCACTGATCGCTGCTCCCGATGAAAGGGAGCATATGATCAGCGACGGTGTCACTAGGCAGAACGGGGCGATGCTTGTTTACACTTGCCTCTCCCCGTTCTGCAGCTCTGTGACCCGATCGCGGGACACCGGCGGACATTGGGTCTCACGCACACGGCGGCAAATTCAAAGTGACGTAAATATACGTCGATTTGCCTGTCCGTGCCATTCTGCCGACGTATGTAGTCGTAAGCCGGTCGACAAGCGGTGAAAAAAACACAAGGGTTTTCAACTCCTTTAAAGTGGAGTTCCACCCAAAAGTGGAAGTTGCGGTTTTTGTGAAGGTGACCCCCTGACATGCCACATTTGGGATGTAATTTATTTGGGGGGGCAGATACCCTCTTATTGGAGGCATCCAGCCCCCACTTCCTCCCGGGGCTCCCCTCTCCCTCTGTGCAATCTTCTGGGACACGTCGCAGGTCCCAGAAGATTGTCTGGCCAATCACAGCGCGGCTCGGTGCGTGCCCGACTGTGGAGCCACAGCCGGGTGCCCAGTCAGAATAACGCTGCGGAGAGGAGGGGGAGAGCAGTGGGGCTTCATTCGCCCGCACCGCTGGACTGTGGGACAGGTGAGTTTCCGATTTATTAAGTCGGCAGCTACACTTTTTGTAGCTGCAGACTTTTATATGGGGGGGGGCGCCGCTTTAAGTGGTTAAACTGCCCTCATCTTCAGACCAAAGTTCATCCCTTTTTGATCTGAAAGAACAAAATGTTACAATGTTTCTCTTTATCTCCACTTAATCAATGTTGTGATAAAGTTGGCAGGCTGCCTGTTTGTTTTGTTTTTTACAGCTGTCCTTGAGCAGAGAACTCTCTGCACTGAATGGAGGAAATGTGTTAAGATCACAAGGAGAGTAAAATTGCGATCTCAATTTTTTAACGATTAATCGTGCAGCTCTAGTATCGCATATGTAATATGGTACTTTGTCCCAAGGTGGCCCAATATAAGCATGCAAAAAATATATAATCTCGGGAATTAAAGTGGTTTATAAACATTATGTGAAACTTCCCTTGGGACGAAATCCTCCAGCGGTGCGCTGTCACCTCTGAAGGCGCTTCCACCTTCACACAGTCTTCCTTTTGGGTTTGCGGACTCCGGCTGTGTGAGTTGCCAGAGCGGCGATGACATCACTCCTGCGCATGGGAGCCGCCGTTTACGGCACAGGACTCGGGTATGCCGTTCCTTCATATCGCATGCGCCGGTGACTTCACCGGCTGCATCTGCAGCAAATATCTTCTAAACGGTGCACATTTTCGGAGATATTAACAGTACCTATAGGCTTGCCTATAGGTAAAAGTAATGAATGGGAGCTTACTCCCACTTTAAGCTTTAACCACTTGACCTCCGGAAGGTTTTACCCCCTTCCTGACCAGGCCATTTTCTGCTATTCAGCACTGCGCTATTTTAACTAGCCATTATGCAGTCATGCAACGCTGTACACAATTGACATTTATATCACTTTTTTCACACAAATGGAGCTTTCTTTTGGTGGTCTTTGATCACCACAGGGTTGTTTTTTTTTTTTTATTGATGAAAAAATACCAAAAATTTTGAAAAACAAATATTTTCTAATTTCTCTTATAAAACATAGCCAATAAAATCAAAATTAATGAATTTAGGCCAAGATTTTATTCTGCTACATGTCTTTAATTTGGAAAAGTGTATAATAATTAGTTATAGCATCTACAACAGGGGTCAGCAACCTTTTTTTTCTACTTAAGGGCCGAATTCAATGTATGTGAATGCATGGAGGGCCGCATCCACCTGCTAAAAAATGAAGATGATGATAATCCTAACATTGTAATAACCGTACAGGTTTACCTCACTTTAAGGTGCTTCACTAATACAAAACCAGTTCACCCTGAGGGAGCATGTGGCTGGGGATTCAGATTTTACTGCCCCTTCCCCCCCCTGCACCCAAGCCAGCATGGTCTGCAGATGGGGTTTCTGTCCCTAGGGGAGATGGGGTGATGGGGTTCCTAGTAGAGTCCCCCCTATTGCAGTGTCCTCTGCCCCCCTCCCCTCATAGCAAGTTTCCTGTGCCCCCAAAAGCAGTGTCCTGTGTCCCCTGCCGCCATAGTGTCGCTTCCCCCCCCCCCCCCCACCCTATGCCGCCATGGTGTCGCTTCCCCCCCACCGCCATGGTGTCGCTCCCCCCCCACCCCATGCCGCCATGGTGTCGCCCGTCGCCCCCATAGCGTTAGCCCCCCCATAGCGTTGCCCCATAGCGTCGCCCCCTGCCCCCATAGTGTCGCCCCATAGTGTCGATTTGAAAATTGATCCATCCTGTAGGTGTAATGTAGGCTGCTGTTGCCTTCTGCAAATGCCAGTTGCCTGGCAGTCATGATGATCCTGTGGCTTCCTTGGTGCACAATAAATGTACAGATTGGAAGTTCTGACTTCCTTTTGATTTTGCTGATTGTATACTTGTTTCAGGAAGTATTGAAGATAGGCACGGATAGCCAAGCAGTTGGTATTTTCACAGGCACCTCTGCTATGGTAGCTTGCATAACCCACAGGTTTCCTTTGATGCCCATTTGGTGTGATGTGTAGTTGGCGATATTCTTTGTCTGCATTACATTGATCTTTGTCTTATTTGGAGCACCGCTCATTAGGATAGCGGTTCGCTTTATCATAGAGTAGATGGTATTAAAGAATCCATTTTTAGTTGGCATATGGTGATTTAACTGAGGCATACTACTAGGCTTCCATGCCAGATTGGTCTACCGTTGTTTTGGGTATTTGTTAAACCTTAATGCAGGTGATTGTGTTACATTGCATCACAGTAATAAATTGGGTCTTACAAACCAGGCTATTAACCTAATAGAATTTATTTCAGCAGCACAAACTTGCTCACAATGGCAATATTTCACCCGCTGCTCATTAGAGACTAGGCTATGCGTTCCGCATATAGACGATCGCCGCAAAGCCCCGACTCTCTGCTGGGTTCGTGAATCGTGTGCAGAGGTTGATGGAGCCAGCCAAGGAAAAGAAAAAAGAAATATTGGAATAATGGGGTGGTAAAGCAAATTAAGGCTTTGTGGCTGCTGAGAGTCCTGTACAGCCAGACACTGCAGGTCTTTGAAGCAGATTTTACAAGCACTGCTGCATTTGGTCCTTTTTTTTTTTTTTTTTTAAAGGGTCAGTTCACACAGCTGGCCATCTGCGTCTCCCACTGGGACTTGAGGACTGTCGGGGACTTGAGGGGCGGGGGGGAGGGATTTCTGATTTGCTCCAGAAAGCACTTTATTCCTCCTGTGTATTATAATGGAAAACAAGTAGAACATTGGCGCAGTTTAGAACCTTTTGGGATTGCTGTGTCGGGAGGATGGATCTGGCACCCCAACAGATAATCCTAGAGAGGTATAAGGCTGGCCATACATTATACAATGTTTCTTTAGATTTACAAAAACCATATAATAGGAGGTCAAACCTAAACACTTTCCATTTGTATGAAATCAGGCAGGCCCTTGCACTACATGGTTGAAGGTAAATCTAAAGGAAATTGAATAAGAAAATTGTATAGTGTATGGCCAGTCTTCAACCTGTCATCCTTTGCCCAAAGTAATAATAAGGCCTCATGCCCACGGACGTTTTTACAGCTGCGTTTTTGAGTGTTTTTACAGCTTTAAACGCCTGTCCATGTTAGTCTATAGCTTCATGCCCACCTAGGCGTTTTTGAGCTGCAAATAGCATAGGCGTTTTTAAGCTGTAAAAAAAACCCAGGACCAGTGCGTTCCTCGGCGACGGCGTTGGGCATAAAAAAACGCGAAAACGCCGCAATTGCGTTTTTAAACACCAAAGTTTTTGTGTTTTTGTTTTTTTTTTCGAAAAAAAAAAAATACGGTCAAATTTATACAATAACATGGACAGGTCTTTTAAGCTGTAACTTTTAAGCTGTAAAAAACGCTCAAAAATGCGGCTGTAAAAACGTCCGTGGGCATGAGGCCTAATAATAAAAAAAAGAATACATTGGGGTGGAATTATCCTATTAATGTGGCTACAGAGTTGTCTTTAATCTTACAAATTGTCCACTTTCATACTACCTGCCTGCACATGGGCTCCCCTTTCTTCTAAAGTGCCCTAGAATGTAAATTGTCTGGTCCATCTCCTTATTGGGATCAGGAAGGGGCAAGACCAAGCCTAGACTTCCAAGAAGAGGTCATTTATTTGCTTAGCAATAAATGACAAAGAAAAAAAAGAAAGGCGCACCAGCCTCGTGCATTATCCTTGGGTGGATTTGTTAAAAAATGATAAAAGAAACCTACTTACAAACATACGTGAATAACACACGTTAAGAGTCCACAAAATCGCAGCAATGCAACCGAACCCACTCCAATAAGTCAGAGGGATTGACAGGGGTCACTGCCGGCTTACGTTTTTCGAAGACAAGTCTTCTTTCTCAGAGCTAAGCAGTGAGCTGAGCTCTGAGGAAGAAGACTTTTCTTCGAAACGCGTAAGCCGGCAGTGACCCCTGTCAATCCCTCTGTGACTTATTGGAGTGGGTTTGGTTCGGACGCATTGCTGCGATTTTTTTAGACTCTTTTAATGTGTGTTATTCACGTATGTTTGGAAGTAGGTTTCTTTTTATAATTTTTAAAAAAAAATCCACCCAAGGATAATGCACAAGGCTGGTGCGCCTTTCTTTTTTCTTTTGTCATTTACCGCTAGGATACCCCTATCCGTGAAGGCAGCAAGGCCAAGTGATTTTTATTATTCCACTTGTGCGTAGGAGTTTTTGTTTTCTGTTATTCAAAGTTTGCGTGGCAATTCCCTGGGTCTTGGGCTCCTGAGACTCTCTAGAACAGGGGTGTCGAACTCAATTTCATCGTGGGCCGCATGAGCATAATTCTTGCCCTCAAAAGGGCAGGTTGTATCTGTAAGATTAGATGTCCAGCGCATCCCCTCCCCTTAACATTTAGATGTCAAGAGCCACCCCACCATCAGAAGTTGAGTCCCCCACTCTGCCTTACATCACAGTGCACCCCCTTTCTTTATACTGCTGCCGGGAAGAAGCTGGATGCATTGCTTGAAAGCAGAAAGTAAGGGTCTGGAGGAGGACCAGAAAAGGGCTGGAGCTCTCCTGCAGCTGCAGGAGAGGTGCGAGGGCCACATGAAATGGCCTGGAGGGCCGGATTCGGCCCGCGGGCCTTGTGTTTGACACCTGTGCTCTAGAAGGTACACTTTAATGGGGAACT
Organism: Rana muscosa; assembly: GCA_029206835.1. Lineage (NCBI taxonomy): Eukaryota > Metazoa > Chordata > Amphibia > Anura > Ranidae > Rana > Rana muscosa. The sequence continues at coordinate 267,019,728 of CM055124.1, forward strand.
ATGTTGTATTTTTTTAGGAAGATTGCTTTTGAATTGGTGTTGTAATGTTTACCTAAAAGATTTACCTGCTTGAGTTCCATATTTTGATACACAAATGTAGATGAAGGAATATGATTAGCATCCCTGCTTAAAGGCTACTTGTATGTAGAGAAATATGAGGGCTGCCATTGCTGACTTGGATGTGTGGCTGTTTACTAACCTGGCCTTGAGTGAAGGTCAGAACTCTGTATACATGTTCCATGCATGTTCCTTCAAAAGAATTGAAGACACTGGATCAACATGACATCCAGGCAACTAACATTTTGGAAAGCTGACAATATTTGGCTCCATTTTCTCTTGGTACAGTTTCCTGTAACCATTGGGGAACTCATTGAAATGCACACATATTGGCTCTTTACCAAGATTGCCAATTTGCTGCAAGGCCACCTTTTTGGTTGTCTCTGGGCATTGAAGCTTGCCTCCGGACCCATGTTGGTTTTCACAGCAGGCCATGTGGCATAGGCTTTGGACAGCTATAAATTGTAAAGGTCCGGACATTGGTAACCTTACATCAACTCACGTGAGCTGCTAAAATACCTGATTGGCTGTTTGAAGTAGGTGTTGTCTGTCAATCAGGACTGTGGGGAAAAAGTGTGTTGATTTTCCACATTCTCTGTCGGTCTAGGCCAGAAGTCTTCAAAATTTCCAAATGGCCAGTTTACGGTCCCTCAGACTTCAGGAGGGCTGGATTGTGGCCAGTAGAAGATGTTCCAGCATCAGAGGGAGTAGAGGGTGTCTAATCCTGGTGGTCAGTAGGAGGAGGCTTGGTGCCCCATCATTGGTGTTGGGGGAGGAATGGTGCCCCATCATTGGTGTATAATCATTTATATCAGTGGGAGGAATTATGTCCCACTTTTTGTGTTGGTGGCAGGAAAAATGCCCCATTGTTGGTGTCGGTGAGAGGAGTAGGTCCCTACTTTTGGTGTCGGGGAAGGAGCGGACTGGTACTCGTTGTCTTCAACTGATCATGAGGAGCGGGCTAGTGCTCATTGGTTGTCTTCAGCTGACCAAAAGGAGCGAGTTAGTACTCGGTTGTCTTCAGCTGACCATGAGGATCGGGCTAGTACTCGTTGGTTGTCTTCAGCTGACCATGAGGAGCGGGCTAGTACTCGTTGGTTGTCTTCAGCTGACCATGAGGAGCGGGCTAGTACTCGTTGGTTGTCTTCAGCTGACCATGAGGAGCGGGCTAGTACTCGTTGGTTGTCTTCAGCTGACCATGAGGAGCGGGCTAGTACTCGTTGGTTGTCTTCAGCTGACCATGAGGAGCGGGCTAGTACTCGTTGGTTGTCTTCAGCTGACCATGAGGATCGGGCTAGTACTCGTTGGTTGTCTTCAGCTGACCATGAGGATCGGGCTAGTACTCGTTGGTTGTCTTCAGCTGACCATAAGGATCAGGCTAGTACTCGTTGGTTGTCTTCAGCTGACCATGAGGAGCGGGCTAGTACTCGTTGGTTGTCTTCAGCTGACCATGAGGAGCGGGCTAGTACTCGTTGGTTGTCTTCAGCTGACCATGAGGATCGGGCTAGTACTCGTTTGTTGTCTTCAGCTGACCATGAGGATCGGGCTAGTACTCGTTGGTTGTCTTCAGCTGACCATGAGGAGCGGGCTAGTACTCGTTGGTTGTCTTCAGCTGACCATGAGGAGCGGGCTAGTACTCGTTGGTTGTCTTCAGCTGACCATGAGGAGCGGGCTAGTACTCGGTTGTCTTCAGCTGACCATGAGGAGCGGGCTAGTACTCGCTGGTCGTCAGCTGACCATGAGGAGTCTGCCAGGAGTCAGCTCGGTGGATCTAAGTGCTCAGTGTGCTTTGCCCCCTTCAGGAGTCTTGCGCCACGGGTGGGTGGTCAGAGAAGGATCCTTTTCTTCTTTGGGAGGGGACCACATATCCTCAGTCTTGGCCAATTTCCCGCTGCCCAAACTGAACAGTGTTACTTCATCACACAGTTGCAGTTAGGTTTTGGCATTCTTGTACATGTTGCTTTTTATCCCCCCCACGTCTTCTGCCTGCGTTCTGTACCCACCCGAACACGGCAGGTTGAATTTATCTGCAGTGTGAACGAGGTTTGATCATACATGCATTCTGCTGCTTATCGTAGATCAGACTGCTTCAATAGCTGGCGGCTGATTTGAGATTTAGCTTTGTCAGACGTTTTATTTAAATTCTGTAGAATCTACACACAGAACACTTTTGTGCCTCTGGGGCTTTCCTGCAGATTGGAGGTTGCTTAGCGCAGAGTATTGTCTGCACGCTGTGTGCCGGACGGCTAAGCAAAAAAGATGCTTCCAAAACTGTCATTGCTGGCGGAGGTGATGGCTAATCGGGACACGAAGAAGACTTCCTATTCACAACACATTGCAGTACTGCAAACTGTATTATTCTACTTATTGTTTTATTATTCTCTTCTAGCAATTTGAAATGCATTTTTGCTCATCAGTGCGGATCTTTGCTCTCCTAAAAAATAAGTACATTTTCTTTCTATGGGTTTACATTTTTTCACAGTTCTTCCATTCAAATGTTAAATTAAAATGGGATTCAGAGTTTTAATCTGCTTATGTTTTTGCCTTCCTTAATTCCTCTTCAATCCCTTTTCCCCATCAACATGCTAATGAAATGTTTAGATAAAATCTTTGTTTTCATTACATAGCTTATTTTAGACCCAGTGGTGTCACCACTGGGACTCGGTGCTTCTCTATGCAATGCAGGCAGATAGGAGGGCCCCCCGAGCCCACCCCTATTTGAAGCCCCAGGCTCTACTCATGTGCTTCGTAAAAAAAAATAAAAAAATTGGAATCCATACGTCTGGTGCACGGATTAGGGGGGCGGTGCCCCTGCGCCCTGCATGAGCAGCCGCCACTGATGCCGTACAGAGCTTCCTGAAAACCCCACAGCACCCTGCCTCAGTTCTCCTCCCCAGAGCCCTCAGCCCTTAAGCAGGCAGTAGGCTGGCTCTTGGGAGGAATTATGCAAATATCAAAATTCCTTAAAGGAACACTAAAGATGTATGTATGTATGTATGTAGCGGGGTCTCCTTTAAGGCCCCGGGACTACGTTACCCAGAACCCCGTTCGGCACCCAGAGTGCAGTTAGCCACCGCAGAGACTCATGGGGGGGGGGGGTTATTGGAGGAGGCGAGGCGGAGCTCGGCCTCTTTTTGGACACCGCGCTGCAAGCAAGAGTTTCTTCCTGTGCGGATCTGCTGCAGTGCAAGGCCTGAAGCCTGGGCCTTGCGCAACTTACAAAGAGCCTTCCACCCCACTGTGGAGCCTGGGTGGCACCGAACTTTTCGAGTGAGGACATCAGTTAGATCGGGGACCCGATCGTTGCAGACGCTGTGTGCGGAGACACAGCAGGTGGAAGTCCCGGACTGGGATCGCGTCCGGAGTGGTGAGCGAGCACTTGGTCCAGCCAATAGACTGTACCGTGTTAGGCCTATAGACTGCCTTGGCCCACCTATCGTTGTTTGTTGTTCTATTAGGAGACCCGTAGCGGGACAGAGTCAAAGGGTCTCCAGAACAGTGTTCCTTGAGACTGCCTACTTGTGGATTACAAATATTATTTCATCAAGTGCACCACCGAAAGTTTGCATGCGAAGAAATCCTAGAGTGAAAAGACTGAGACTTTCTTCTATGTCTGGCCTGACTAGGGGGGGGGAGATAGAATATTGTTTAGTGCACCACAGGGCGCGTACACCATAATAGCTGCGCGCCGGTGGGTTACCGCGCTGGGCCATTGTTGTGTGCTACACCTATTGATACAGGGCTCTGTAAGAAATTTGCATGTGTTCTGTTCTGCCTATGCTTTTGATTTAAAAGTAAAGCCGTTGCACTTGATCTCTCGCCTCAGTGTGTTGTCTTATTGTATATGAGATCGCCCCTTACAATATCTCTGAATGTGATATAAGTTTAACCCTAGACTAACTGTGCCAGAGTGGGTCGAGTAAGATTGCCGGGGGTTGGCGGTGCTGTATGCAGGGCCCGAAATAAAACCAGCGGCTCTTAACTGGGGGTAGCACTATATGTGTATATGTATATGTGTGTGTATGTATGTATGTATATGTATATATATATATATATATATATATATATATATATATATATATATATATATATATATATATATATATAATTTTTTTTAAATAACAAAACATGTTATACTTGCCTCCACTGTGCAGCTCGTTTTGCACAGTGTGGCCCCAAACCTGGTCTTCTGGGATCCCTCGGCGGCTGTCTCTGCTCCTCCCCGCAAGAACTCATCACCTTCATGCGAGCTCACATGGTGGTGAGTGATTGCGGGCGCGCTCCAGTGATACAGCCGCTCACTGTATCACTCGGGCCCCGCCCCCCAGCGCGTCATTGGATGTGATTAACAGCAGCGCAAGCCAATGGCTGTGCGGCTTTCAATCAACCAATGAATGAGCCGAGAAGCTGGCCGAGATGCCTGCGTGTTCACGGCGTGGGACTTTCGAGGGGTCAGGTAAGTAAACGCGGGGCTCAGGGGGCCGCTAATCCAGAGATGTTTTTTTTCACTCTTAATGCATAGAATGCATTAAGGTGAAAAAACTTTTGTCTTTACAACCCCTTTAATGATTGTCAGTTTGCAGAATTGCCACCGATACTCATTTGCAGCATAGCATGCTTGTTTGGGTCTGTGGTTCAAATGTACTGAAGTCCGACACAGGCAGGCAACTAACACTTTCAAAATGCTTTTCCCATGGAAGAGGCACTTTGAAAATACATATTAAGGTTTTCATACACACCGACTTTCAAGGAAACTTGTTTTATATTTAGCCGGAGCTGACCTTTAGGGCTTATTTACACTCGCTTTGATTTTAACACATTAAGCCTATCGCTTCAACATACTTTTTTTTTTTACGTGCTTTTGATGCTTCTGTGATGGTTTTCGAAGCTTTAATCAAGCTTGGCAAATGCCCTGTGTGTTTTTTATATTAATTTTAAAGGGGTTTAGTAGAACCCCCCCCCCACTCATTAGTACCCCCAACTTGTTGATATCCCCACTCAGCAGATCCCCAGCTCAATTATACCTTTGTTCAGCAGATTCCTGGCTCAGTAGTACTCCAAGCCCTGCGGCTGCTCCGCCCAGCATTCTCCCCCCCCCCCCCAGCCCTGCGGCTGCTCCGCCCAGCATTCTCCCCCCCCCCCCCAGCCCTGCGGCTGCTCCGCCCAGCATTCTCCCCCCCCCCCAGCCCTGCGGCTGCTCCGCCCAGCATTCTCCCCCCCCCCCCAGCCCTGCGGCTGCTCCGCCCAGCATTCTCCCCCCCCCAGCCCTGCGGCTGCTCCGCCCAGCATTCTCCCCCCCCCCAGCCCTGCGGCTGCTCCGCCCAGCATTCTCTCCCCCCCCCAGCCCTGCGGCTGCTCCGCCCAGCATTCTCTCCCCCCCCCCAGCCCTGCGGCTGCTCCGCCCAGCATTCTCCCCCCCCCCCCCAGCCCTGCGGCTGCTCTGCCCAGCATTCCCCCCCCCCCCCCAGCCCTGCGGCTGCTCCGCTCAGCATTGTCCGCCCCCCCCGCGGCTGCTCCGCCCAGCATTGTCCGCCCCCCCCCCCGCGGCTGCTCCGCCCAGCATTGTCCGCCCCCCCCCCGCGGCTGCTCCGCCCAGCAGTGACCCCCCCCCGCGGCTGCTCCGCCCAGCAGTGACCCCCCCCCCCCGTGGCTGCTCCGCCCAGCAGTGACCCCCGCCCCCGCGGCTGCTCCGCCCAGCAGTGACCCCCGCGGCTGCTCCGCCCAGCAGTGACCCCCCCCCTCCCTCAACCCCCGCGGCTGCTCCTCTCTCCACAGTCCCCGCTCATCTCCCGCTATATTGCTCCAATGCTGCACACCGTGTGTGACGTTTGCTAGTTTCCCCCAGCTCTGCTGAGTCTCCACCACTCAGTCCTTTCTCTTGCCAATCCCCGGTCGCCTACCACTATATATAATATTTTTTTTTTTTTTTTCGTGCTTCTCACCACATGTGACATCTGCTAGCTTCTCCTGCTCTGGTCCCACAGCTGTGCTGCCCATCAATCCCATCTCTCTGGTTCACCTTCCACCATAACTTTCCCACGTTGCCCATCATGTGTGCCGTCTGCTAGTTTCTCCGGTTTGGAACTTGCCCACTTTTCTGCTGCTCAATGCTGCACACCAGATGTGACGTCTGCACCAGACACTTCCAGTTCGCGCGCGTGTGAATTCTGTAAGTGACTGCTGATGACGTTTTTCTGGTTTGCTTGTTGATTTCCCAGTGCATTCTGGGATATCTCATACCTGCAATACCTCGGAAGCAAAATGAAGCTAACTCCAGAATAAAATTCCCTCAACTGTGGCAGGTGCTGTTGGCAAGCATTGTGGTAGACTTCTATGAAGGCTTCAGAGACTCGTTGACGTACCAAAGCGACATGGGATATAATTTTTTGAAGCAAAGTAAACACAACGTGTGAACAGGACTGTGAGTTTACCATTTTATTTAGTGACAGGCGCTTTAATTGGCATTCGGAGCTTTAAAAAAGCGTGTTCAATGTTACATTTTAAAGCAAGTGTAAACGAGCCCTTAAAGAGGAAGTAAACCCTGATGATTGGTTTTCTTCCTCTGTTTCCCTGCAAAGGTAAAGCATAATGGGCTACTATGCATCACATAGTAGCCCATTATGTGTCACTTACCTGCAGTAGAAGCCTGCGATGTACCCGATTTTTACCCCTGTACCCGTCCATCTTTACCCCTCTTCTTCCGTGGTCCGCGAACTCCGGCTCTGTGACTGGCCGGAGTCGCGTGACGTCACTCCCGTGCGTCTGCTGCTTTTCACGGCACGACCCCATTCATAAAAACGGACCGTGTAGGTCTTGGAGATATTGCAAGCACCTACAGGTAATCCTTAATCTAGGCTTACCTGTAGGTGTAACTTCCCCCAGAGGGTTTACAAACCGCTTTAAAGAGGAAATAAAACTGCATAGAAAATGTATTATTTGTCCGCCGGGAGCTTTATGCTATAATGTACTTGTGTGCACCACATATTGTCACATTATGGAGACTTACCTGCCAAGGGATCCCCTCCAGTGCTGCGCGGTCAGTGCTCTTGGCTGTCATGGGCGCTTCTGTCTTCTCCTGGTCATCCTTCTGTGCTCAAACTCTTCAGCTGCTTGATTGGACCACGATGATGTCACTCCTGCGCATACCCATGGGAATCACAGCATAGAGCGGTGCCATAAACTTACACTGAGCTGCGCATGCAAGGCTCAGTATACATATACACTAATAGGCAGGGAAAAGTCGTTATGACAGAAGAGACTAATAGGGTCTCTTTTATCAAAGAATAAGTAAATCTACCCCCCCCCCCCCCAAGTGTAACCGGACCATGATGACACCAATTGGCACACACTGACCCCAAATAGCACATCCAGAAAACTGTTGCAGAATATGAACGCTCAGACCTGTGACACGTTGCCTTTGTATTAGAGAAACGTGGAAAATGCCATTATGGACCTTTCCTTCTAAAAATTCTACTTGCCTGGCTGTTAGCACTTCAGTACTTTGCTTATTCTGGGTGAGCTATTCTTAGACATGAGGACGTCTGACTTTTCTTGTGATTTTCTGATCTGCATAAATGTTCCAGGTCACTGAACCAGAAAGTGTTAAAGCAGAACGAAACTTTCTCAATTACCATTAACCACTTCAGCCCCGGAAGATTTTACCCCCTTCCTGACCAGAGCACTTTTTACAATTTTGGCTCTGCCTCGCTTTAACCGGTAATTGCGCGTTCAGGCAAAGATGTACCAAAATTTGCGTCCTTTATTTCCCACAAATAGAGCTTTCTTTTGGTGGTATTTGATCACCTCTGCGGTTTTTATTTTCTGCGTATAGCGGTACCCCCAGTTAAGAGGGCTGCTGGTATTGATTTCTTGGGCCCTGTAGTGCACCGCTGTCAACCCCTGGCAATCGGCTCTACCCTCCCGTGGCACAGCTAGTAAGGGGAGATATGATTGCGTGACCGGCAACTCTGGGTGACAGTCCTATGACAAGCACACAGTAAAATGTGTAAACTTCTGTATAAAGTAAAAGAAACAGACACCAATGTACTTGACCCAGGTATTATTTACTGAGACTAAAGGGCAAGTAATAAACGAGAGTATAAGATTATTTGCAGCTCCCTGCAATAAACAGTATTCAAACAAACAGAATAGACATGGCTTGCTATGCAACTCTACCATACCCCCTTTCCTGCTACTTCCCCTCGTGGGCAGACTGATACCCAGCAATGTCTACCTATGCAGTCAGGCCTGACTGAACTAAACGGAAGTTCTGTAGAACAATCTTCACTAGCAAAACTCGGTGGTGCACTTGATGAACAAACTTTGTAATCCAAACAGGGTAGTAGAAATACAGTATTTGTCTGCGAGCAAGTGCTCTCTCCCCGACCGGTCCCAGTCCGTCTCCTCCGCCGATGCGTCTAGGCACATGGATCCGTCGACATCCGGGTCTTCGGTCCTCCTGGTACAGTGCAGCAAGGATGAAAAGATGTCTCTCAGGTTCCGCTAGGCTGGCGGAGGGCTCTTTGGAAGAAAGTGCCCAGGCTTCAGGCCTGGGTTTTTCAGCAGTCTCAGACAGAGTTCTTGCTTGCTAGGCGGGAGGTGTCCCAAAGAGACAGAATAAACTCCGCCTCCCCTTTATAAAGTCCGCCCCAGCAGTCCCCGCTCTGGGGCAATGCACCCTGGGTGCCTGAAAGTGTCCCGGGAAATGTACCGTATATACTCGAGTATAAGCCGACCCGAATATAAGCCGAGGCACCTAATTTTACCACAAAAAACTGGGAGTACTTATTGACTCGAGTACAAGCCTAGGGTGTCCATCTGCATGCCTCACTTTGCCTCACTGTGTCCATGTGCATGCCTCGCTGTGCCCATGCCTCATTGTGCCTCACTGTGCCCATGCCTCGCTGTGCCCATGCCTCACTGCCCAATCTCTCTACCTGATCTCCGCCGCTGTGTGACTAGACTGACTTTTAACATGGGAGTCTATGGAAGGGGTGCCCAGATTTGAAAAATCGGTGCTCCCTGGCCGTAGGTCCCCTGGACAAAAAACTTTGCACATTTTTTAGATGAAGAGTGGGGCTACATGTGTGCCAAGTTTGGGGTCCATGGGACTTGGGGCCGGTACCGGGTCCCCAAAATTACCAGAGAAATTACCGTTTAACATTGGAGTCTATAGAAGGGGTGCCCGGCTTTGAAAAATCGGTGCTCCCCGGCCGTAGGTCTCCCGGACACCAAACTGTGCACACTTATAGAGGAAGAGTGGGGCTACATGTGTGCTATGTTTGGCCGGGATCAGGTGCACAAAGTTTAAGTCGGACACAGACTCGAGTATAAGCCGAGGGGCATTTTCCGCACAAAAAAATGTGCTAAAAAACTCTGCTTATACTCGAGTATATACGGTAGTCTCTGGATAATAAAGGGGAATACCCCGCTACATGCGCTATACGCAAAAAAGTGTGACCAATTTTGAGAATTTTTTTTATATTTTTTGCTATAATATCCCCAAAAATGTTTTTAAACAAATTTCTTCATGAGATTAGATGGATATGTATACTGCATATTTTTGGTAAAAAAAATATTGATTGGTTTGCGCAAAAGTTATTGCGTCTACAAACTATGGGAAAGATTTATACATTTTTTTTTTTTTTTTTTTACTAGTAATGGCAATGATCTGCGATTTGTAGCGGTATTGCGGTGGACCGATCGGACACTTTTGACACATTTTTTGGACCAGTGACATTTAGCTATAAAAATGCACTGATTACTGTGCAAATGACACTGGTAGGGAAGGGGTTAACACTAGGGGGCGATCAAGGGGTTAAATGTCTGTTCCCGGCCCATGGGAGGACTTGGTCTTCCCAATCTACAGGCTATCACTCGGCTCAGATAGCCCAATTAACTCACACGACGGCTGGAGGTTCGGTCCCTCTTTAGGTTAACATAGAAGCACTTGCGTGCCACCCACTGGCAATAGGAGCCTTGATGTGGCTTCCTAATCGTAAACGCCCATCTATTCTATGTCCTACCCTATCACATTCCCTAGCGGTATGGGACAGAACAAGACACCGAGTGTCACTTATGTCGCACCACACACCTCTAGCGCCCATCTTTTGCAATCAGTTTTCTCCTGGCCTTGCTCCACAACAATTCCAATGGTGGCTCAATAAAGGACTAATGAGAATTGGGGACTTCCTTAATGGAAACCAAGTGCATACAATAACATACTTCAAAGACAACTTCTCAGTACCTCCCATTGAGGTATTCCGATATAACCAAATTTCCTCATTCATTATTTCCAAAATTAAACGGGGGGGGGGGGGGGCATGACATTTACCGCATTTGAACTAACTTGCCGAAACAGAGGGGTCGGATCTCTACCATATACTCTTCTATAACTGAACCAGATACTAAACTCCCCTATATGACCCAATGGGAGAGGGACTTAAACCTCTCCCTTGAACTGGCAGACTGGCAAGATATTGCCTACCAACTCTCAAAAATCATTAACACTACCCTTATTGAAGCCAACTACAAAACGCTGTTACGCTGGTACTTAGTCCCCACGAGAATAGCTAGAATGCATCCTTCCTCCTCGCCTCATTGTTTCCGACAATGTGGACAGATGGGCACCATGCACCATATTTGGTGGCAATGTCCACTAGTGATCAGGTTTTGGATAAGAATCTTTAATCTGATTAATTCAGTGACAAGTATCAATATCCGTCGGTCCCCAGAGAGCGCACTTTTCCATAGACTACCCGACGGGATCCCCAAAAAATCAATACGCCTTATAACCTACATCTTGTTGGCAGCGAGAATAACAATTGCAAGGCACTGGAAAAGCTCAAGAATACCCCTAGAACAAGTTATGGATAAACTCAATTGGATTATGATTAATGATAAGCTCACTTACACTCTTCACAATAAAGCAGAGATGTTCAACAAGATCTGGGATCCATGGATCGAATATATCTCCGCTTAATTAGGAAATCCAGGTGACCCTCTCTCTCTCTCTCTCTCTCTCTCTCTCTCTCTCTCTCTCTCTCTCCTCTATCTCTCCCTTTCCTATCTTTCTTTCTTTCTCTTCTCCTTTCCTCTCTCCCTTGTCGTCTTTCTTTTTATTCTTGGTGATATACCTTTTGTATACCCTGGTTATCAATATACCGTGACAGAACGTTACTAATGAGGCAGGAAACCTTATCATAGTGGGGATCCACGGCTAACCCCGAATTTTTAATCGGGGTCCACTGAAGCCCTGGACCCTCCCTATCCCTCCCCCTAGTGCTGGTACAGTCTAACACTACTGGTCTGGGCACTTGCACACATACTATGCCCTACTTGAGGGCTTGAATAACCCTTATGATGATACTATGCATATGCCTCCTACCTCCGGACAGGTTCTAGGCGGGTTAAAAATAAATTGTCAAAACGTTTAAATATTTGGCCGAATGTAACCTGGCTATTTGCTCGCTTTTTTTTTTTTTTTTTTTTTCTCTGCTCCTGTTTTGTATTTACTTCAATAAAAATATTGCAATATAAATGTCTGTTCCCTCATGTGTGTTCTAACTGTATGGGGATAGGACTGAGGAGAGAAGACATGTCGTTTGTTCCTAGTAAGTAGGAACAGCGAAATCTCTCCTCTTCTCTGACAGCACAGGGATTTATGTGTTTACACACACAAATCCCCATGCTGGCGCTCGTGCGTGGCCGGCGGCGATCGAGTGCCGGCCACGCTCATCGGGTCCTCTGCCATGCAGCGGGAGTGCGTGCCCTTTGGCCGTGGTTAAAAAAAAAAAAAAAACAGTACGGGGTTTCGCACAGGGGAGCCATTCTGACCCCCGTATATGTACGCGAGGTGGTCGGGAACCGGTTAAAATGTTACTAAACGCACAACAGTAAAATCAGTCTGTATATGCTTGTTATACTCACTGTGGAACCTAAGGGGTTAATCCTCCGCATTGTGTAAAAAAGGCTGTTTGATCCTGTCTTCTCTGTTCCTCCTCTTCCACTGTCCCTAATCCATCTCCTGAGAAGACAGAGCCAGGGGACAGGCTGCACATGCTCAGTTTGGTGTGTGTATTGCTAGTTTTTTTATTGTATATTTTATTTTCTTGGGAGAGTGCATGTGATCAATACAGGGCCAATCGGCACTGTCCAGACAGAGGGTCAGGGGTCCTGCAGCCTAATAGGACAATCGGGGGAGAATAAACTCCTCCTTCAAGCAGACACTGATAGAAGTCACAAGACTGCTATATACTGCCGATGAGAAGTTATTTAGCAGTTTACATTTACTAAAACTATTTCCATGTTCTGTGTACTGTGGGTGAGCAGATCTAGTGAATGCAGGTTCTGGGTTTATTAACACTTAAGCATTTGTAATCCTTATGCTGCTAGCATAAGCTAATAGATAGGAAGGTATATTATATTCTTGTTTTTAAACTCTCTTTTTTTTTTTTTACGTTTTCTTCAGTTGCTTCCTGGTTTCTGGCCTAGACAAAAATGTTATACATCCCAGGAGTCTAAATGGGCATTTTTTTTTTACTTTCATCCGAAGGAAGGAGGAGTTTTCTCAGCCAAGCACCCCCCCCCCCGCATGTGTGCCTGAGCTAAGGGCAGATGGATCCTAGGAAGTAAATGATGCAGGAATCTGCCCTTACTTAAGATGGCTGTTGCTAGAAGTGATTTTAAACAAAGTAAAGCATGGAGACATGGGTGGGTTTGATTTAAATATTGAAAATGAATTAAAGCGGAGTTCCACCCAAAAATTTACTTTCCGCTTTAAGTGTTGGTGACCCATTTGGCATGTAGTTTTTTTGGGTGGGGGGGGGGCGGATATCGTCTTTAGAGGCATCCAGCTCCCACTTCCACCCGGGGCTCCGCGGCACCCGAAGGAAGTTCACCTCTCCCCCCTCCCTCTCTGCAATCTGGGACACGTCACAAGTCCCAAAAGATTGCCCTGCCAATCACAGCGTGCGGCTCGCCCGGCTGTGAAGCCACAGCCGGGCGCCCACAGTCAGAATGGCGGCGCTGGGGAGAGGAGCGAGGCTTCGTACGCCCGCATCGCTGAACCGTGGGACAGGTGAGTGTCCGATTATTAAGTCAGCAGCTACAGTTTTTGTAGCTGCTGACTTTTATATGGGTGGAACTTTGCTTTAAATAGCATTCTCGGTTTGTGGTGCTCGGATAAAGTCAGGTCAGCATAACAGCCAGTAAACTAGCATTTTCTAAATGAAATCGGCATTAGCAAACAGGATTAGTTTTATTATTGGAAGAATTCTTGACCATTTTAAAGCCATTTTGTTCTGCTGTAGACATGTAACCAGGGCCGATCCGCCCTATACGCTTGCTACGTAAGCTGCATAGGGCCCCGAGTAATCACTCGGGGCCCCCGAATCTTCACCGCCGCCACCGCCGCTAGAGGTCCGTGGGCCGGGTGGAGACAGTCTCCGCCGGCCGCCATTTTCATGTAGACCAAGAGGAGGGTAGCTGCCATAGGAATTGAGCTGCAGCACCGCCCACCTCCCGCCCCACTGATGTCTGTCTGTGAGTGAAATGATGTGGGAAGGGGCGGGGGTGGGCGGTGCCACAGCTTAATTCCTATTGGCAGCCACCCAGCCAGCTCCTCCACTGTCCACTCTGTACTGTAATGGCGGCGGAGAGAGTCTCTGCTGCTGGGGCATCACACCTGATGTAAGGGGGGACTCCTGCTGGGAATGCCTGGTTTAAGGGGGACTCCGCTGGGAATGCCTGATGTAAGGGGGGACTCCTCCGCTGGGAAGGCCTGGTGTAAGGAGGGACTCCGCTGGGAAGGCCTGGTGTAAGGAGGGACTCCGCTGGGAAGGCCTGGTGTAAGGAGGGACTCCGCTGGGAAGGCCTGGTGTAAGGGGGGGACTCCTCCGCTGGGAATGCCTGGTGTAAGGGGGGACTCCTCCGCTGGGAATGCCTGGTGTAAGGGGGGACTCCTCCGGGAATGCCTGGTGTAAGGGGGGACTCCTCCGGGAATGCCTGGTGTAAGGGGGGACTCCTCCGGGAATGCCTGGTGTAAGGGGGGACTCCTCCGGGAATGCCTGGTGTAAGGGGGGACTCCTCCGCTGGGAAGGCCTGGTGTAAGGGGGGACTCCTCCGCTGGGAAGGCCTGGTGTAAGGAGGGACTCCGCTGGGAATGCCTGGTCTAATGGGGGACTCCTCCGGGAATGCCTGGTGTAAGGGGGGACTCCTCCGCTGGGAATGCCTGGTGTAAGGGGGGACTCCTCCGCTGGGAAGGCCTGGTGTAAGGGGGGACTCCTCCGCTGGGAAGGCCTGGTGTAAGGGGGGACTCCTCCGCTGGGAAGGCCTGGTGTAAGGGGGGACTCCTCCGCTGGGAAGGCCTGGTGTAAGGGGGGACTCCTCCGCTGGGAAGGCCTGGTGTAAGGGGGGACTCCTCCGCTGGGAAGGCCTGGTGTAAGGGGGGACTCCTCCGCTGGGAAGGCCTGGTGTAAGGGGGGACTCCTCCGCTGGGAAGGCCTGGTGTAAGGGGGGACTCCTCCGCTGGGAAGGCCTGGTGTAAGGGGGGACTCCTCCGCTGGGAAGGCCTGGTGTAAGGGGGGACTCCTCCGCTGGGAAGGCCTGGTGTAAGGGGGGACTCCTCCGCTGGGAAGGCCTGGTGTAAGGGGGGACTCCTCCGCTGGGAAGGCCTGGTGTAAGGGGGGACTCCTCCGCTGGGAAGGCCTGGTGTAAGGGGGGACTCCTCCGCTGGGAAGGCCTGGTGTAAGGGGGGACTCCTCCGCTGGGAAGGCCTGGTGTAAGGGGGGACTCCTCCGCTGGGAAGGCCTGGTGTAAGGGGGGACTCCTCCGCTGGGAAGGCCTGGTGTAAGGGGGGACTCCTCCGCTGGGAAGGCCTGGTGTAAGGGGGGACTCCTCCGCTGGGAAGGCCTGGTGTAAGGGGGGACTCCTCCGCTGGGAAGGCCTGGTGTAAGGGGGGACTCCTCCGCTGGGAAGGCCTGGTGTAAGGGGGGACTCCTCCGCTGGGAAGGCCTGGTGTAAGGGGGGACTCCTCCGCTGGGAAGGCCTGGTGTAAGGGGGGACTCCTCCGCTGGGAAGGCCTGGTGTAAGGGGGGACTCCTCCGCTGGGAAGGCCTGGTGTAAGGGGGGACTCCTCCGCTGGGAAGGCCTGGTGTAAGGGGGGACTCCTCCGCTGGGAAGGCCTGGTGTAAGGGGGGACTCCTCCGCTGGGAAGGCCTGGTGTAAGGGGGGACTCCTCCGCTGGGAAGGCCTGGTGTAAGGGGGGACTCCTCCGCTGGGAAGGCCTGGTGTAAGGGGGGACTCCTCCGCTGGGAAGGCCTGGTGTAAGGGGGGACTCCTCCGCTGGGAAGGCCTGGTGTAAGGGGGGACTCCTCCGCTGGGAAGGCCTGGTGTAAGGGGGGACTCCTCCGCTGGGAAGGCCTGGTGTAAGGGGGGACTCCTCCGCTGGGAAGGCCTGGTGTAAGGGGGGACTCCTCCGCTGGGAAGGCCTGGTGTAAGGGGGGACTCCTCCGCTGGGAAGGCCTGGTGTAAGGGGGGACTCCTCCGCTGGGAAGGCCTGGTGTAAGGGGGGACTCCTCCGCTGGGAAGGCCTGGTGTAAGGGGGGACTCCTCCGCTGGGAAGGCCTGGTGTAAGGGGGGACTCCTCCGCTGGGAAGGCCTGGTGTAAGGGGGGACTCCTCCGCTGGGAAGGCCTGGTGTAAGGGGGGACTCCTCCGCTGGGAAGGCCTGGTGTAAGGGGGGACTCCTCCGCTGGGAAGGCCTGGTGTAAGGGGGGACTCCTCCGCTGGGAAGGCCTGGTGTAAGGGGGGACTCCTCCGCTGGGAAGGCCTGGTGTAAGGGGGGACTCCTCCGCTGGGAAGGCCTGGTGTAAGGGGGGACTCCTCCGCTGGGAAGGCCTGGTGTAAGGGGGGACTCCTCCGCTGGGAAGGCCTGGTGTAAGGGGGGACTCCTCCGCTGGGAAGGCCTGGTGTAAGGGGGGACTCCTCCGCTGGGAAGGCCTGGTGTAAGGGGGGGACTCCTCCGCTGGGAAGGCCTGGTGTAAGGGGGGACTCCTCCGCTGGGAAGGCCTGGTGTAAGGGGGGACTCCTCCGCTGGGAAGGCCTGGTGTAAGGGGGGACTCCTCCGCTGGGAAGGCCTGGTGTAAGGGGGGACTCCTCCGCTGGGAAGGCCTGGTGTAAGGGGGGACTCCTCCGCTGGGAAGGCCTGGTGTAAGGGGGGACTCCTCCGCTGGGAAGGCCTGGTGTAAGGGGGGACTCCTCCGCTGGGAAGGCCTGGTGTAAGGGGGGACTCCTCCGCTGGGAAGGCCTGGTGTAAGGGGGGACTCCTCCGCTGGGAAGGCCTGGTGTAAGGGGGGACTCCTCCGCTGGGGAAGGCCTGGTGTAAGGGGGGACTCCTCCGCTGGGAAGGCCTGGTGTAAGGGGGGACTCCTCCGCTGGGAAGGCCTGGTGTAAGGGGGGACTCCTCCGCTGGGAAGGCCTGGTGTAAGGGGGGACTCCTCCGCTGGGAAGGCCTGGTGTAAGGGGGGACTCCTCCGCTGGGAAGGCCTGGTGTAAGGGGGGACTCCTCCGCTGGGAAGGCCTGGTGTAAGGGGGGACTCCTCCGCTGGGAAGGCCTGGTGTAAGGGGGGACTCCTCCGCTGGGAAGGCCTGGTGTAAGGGGGGACTCCTCCGCTGGGAAGGCCTGGTGTAAGGGGGGACTCCTCCGCTGGGAAGGCCTGGTGTAAGGGGGGACTCCTCCGCTGGGAAGGCCTGGTGTAAGGGGGGACTCCTCCGCTGGGAAGGCCTGGTGTAAGGGGGGACTCCTCCGCTGGGAAGGCCTGGTGTAAGGGGGGACTCCTCCGCTGGGAAGGCCTGGTGTAAGGGGGGACTCCTCCGCTGGGAAGGCCTGGTGTAAGGGGGGACTCCTCCGCTGGGAAGGCCTGGTGTAAGGGGGGACTCCTCCGCTGGGAAGGCCTGGTGTAAGGGGGGACTCCTCCGCTGGGAAGGCCTGGTGTAAGGGGGGACTCCTCCGCTGGGAAGGCCTGGTGTAAGGGGGGACTCCTCCGCTGGGAAGGCCTGGTGTAAGGGGGGACTCCTCCGCTGGGAAGGCCTGGTGTAAGGGGGGACTCCTCCGCTGGGAAGGCCTGGTGTAAGGGGGGACTCCTCCGCTGGGAAGGCCTGGTGTAAGGGGGGACTCCTCCGCTGGGAAGGCCTGGTGTAAGGGGGGACTCCTCCGCTGGGAAGGCCTGGTGTAAGGGGGGACTCCTCCGCTGGGAAGGCCTGGTGTAAGAAGGCCTGTGTGTAAGGGGGGACTCCTCGCTGGAAGGCCTGGTGTAAAGGGGGATCCTCCGCTGGGAAGGCCTGGTGTAAGGGGGGACTCCTCGCTGGGAAGGCCTGGTGTAAGGGGGACTCCTCCGCTGGGAAGGCCTGGTTGTAAGGGGGGACTCCTCGCTGGAAGGCCTGGTGTAAGGGGGGACTCCTCCGCTGGAAGGCCTGGTGTAAGGGGGGACTCCTCCGCTGGGAAGGCCTGGTGTAAGGGGGGACTCCTCCGCTGGGAAGGCCTGGTGTAAGGGGGACTCCTCCGCTGGGAAGGCCTGGTGTAAGGGGGGACTCCTCCGCTGGGAAGGCCTGGTGTAAGGGGGGACTCCTCCGCTGGGAAGGCCTGGTGTAAGGGGGGACTCCTCCGCTGGGAAGGCCTGGTGTAAGGGGGGACTCCTCCGCTGGGAAGGCCTGGTGTAAGGGGGGACTCCTCCGCTGGGAAGGCCTGGTGTAAGGGGGGACTCCTCCGCTGGGAAGGCCTGGTGTAAGGGGGGACTCCTCCGCTGGGAAGGCCTGGTGTAAGGGGGGACTCCTCCGCTGGGAAGGCCTGGTGTAAGGGGGACTCCTCCGCTGGGAAGGCCTGGTGTAAGGGGGGACTCCTCCGCTGGGAAGGCCTGGTGTAAGGGGGGACTCCTCCGCTGGGAAGGCCTGGTGTAAGGGGGGACTCCTCCGCTGGAAGGCCTGGTGTAAGGGGGGACTCCTCCGCTGGGAAGGCCTGGTGTAAGGGGGGACTCCTCCGCTGGGAAGGCCTGGTGTAAGGGGGACTCCTCCGCTGGGAAGGCCTGGTGTAAGGGGGGACTCCTCCGCTGGGAAGGCCTGTGTAAGGGGGGACTCCTCCGCTGGAAGGCCTGGTGTAAGGGGGGACTCCTCCGCTGGGAAGGCCTGGTGTAAGGGGGGACTCCTCCGCTGGAAGGCCTGGTGTAAGGGGGGACTCCTCCGCTGGGAAGGCCTGGTGTAAGGGGGGACTCCTCCGCTGGGAAGGCCTGGTGTAAGGGGGGACTCCTCCGCTGGGAAGGCCTGGTGTAAGGGGGGACTCCTCCGCTGGGAAGGCCTGGTGTAAGGGGGGACTCCTCCGCTGGGAAGGCCTGGTGTAAGGGGGGGACTCCTCCGCTGGGAAGGCCTGGTGTAAGGGGGGACTCCTCCGCTGGGAAGGCCTGGTGTAAGGGGGGACTCCTCCGCTGGGAAGGCCTGGTGTAAGGGGGGACTCCTCCGCTGGGAAGGCCTGGTGTAAGGGGGGACTCCTCCGCTGGGAAGGCCTGGTGTAAGGGGGGACTCCTCCGCTGGGAAGGCCTGGTGTAAGGGGGGACTCCTCCGCTGGGAAGGCCTGGTGTAAGGGGGGACTCCTCCGCTGGGAAGGCCTGGTGTAAGGGGGGACTCCTCTGCTGGGAAGGCCTGGTGTAAGGGGGGACTCCTCTGCTGGGAAGGCCTGGTGTAAGGGGGGACTCCTCTGCTGGGAAGGCCTGGTGTAAGGGGGGACTCCTCTGCTGGGAAGGCCTGGTGTAAGGGGGGACTCCTCTGCTGGGAAGGCCTGGTGTAAGGGGGGACTCCTCTGCTGGGAAGGCCTGGTGTAAGGGGGGACTCCTCCGCTGGGAAGGCCTGGTGTAAGGGGGGACTCCTCCGCTGGGAAGGCCTGGTGTAAGGGGGGACTCCTCCGCTGGGAAGGCCTGGTGTAAGGGGGGACTCCTCCGCTGGGAAGGCCTGGTGTAAGGGGGGGACTCCTCCGCTGGGAAGGCCTGGTGTAAGGGGGGACTCTGCTGGGAAGGCCTGGTGTAAGGGGGGACTCAGGGCTTCCACTGATTCTGCATTACGGTGAGTTGAATAATTTTATTTTATATTACAATGTAATAATAGAAATAATGCGCTTCAATCATCCTGACACCATAACAACCCTTGTGCTGGGATGATTGAACCACTAACACCAAGTGTTTGGAGTATCTTTATCTGCTGATTTGTTAAACTTTCTGGAATACACATATTTATATTGTGATGTAGGATCTGGGCCTGCTGTCCCTCCATCTTTCTCTTTCTTTCTCTCTCCCTCTTTCTCTCCCTCTCTCCCTTTCTCCCTCCATCCCTCATTCATCTCAGAGTCTAACCACACCCCCTCTGAGCCATGGCCATGTAAGCCACGCCCACTATTCAGCGTAACCCACACCCATTTTTTCCACCGTAGAGGGGCCCCTTAGCAGAATTTTGCTTAGGGCCCCAGGGAGGTCAGGATCGGCACTGCATGTAACCCCCTAAAAAAAAAAAAAAAAAAACATGGGTTACATGTCTAATCCCCAATAAAGCGGTTGGGGGGGGTTAATTTGAATGGCTTTGTTACTTCCATGAGTACATGGAGTGTGATTGAGAAGAGAACATTGTGGACCACACCTATCCAGTATAATAGGCGATCTGTGCTGAAAGCAGCTGTAATATATTGAATTACCCTCTTAAGTGTTCAGTTAAATTCAATCCATCATCCTCCTGGAATATAATTTATTGGCGCTGTGAGGTTCTGGCCTCAAATCTATTTCATTTTTTTTCATATGCAGGAGGTATCTGGAGAATAAGACGTTCTCAAGGTTGAAAGAATGTTCCTGCTTTTAACCTAGATTCAAAGGATGGAGCGGGATCGGATTTATCTTCTGCGAGGAGGTCCGCCGTGACACTTTTCTTAAGACGGGGGTCTTGCTGAGCTGGAAAGTGTTGTGTTTTTTTTTTTTTTTTTTAACGTTTCCTCCTATTTTTTTTTATTTTTATTTTTTTTATGGCGATTCATTGCCCATTTCTTTTCAGATGTGATGATAAAGGTTTCTTTATCCTGCGGAATGTGACACCATTCTCCAGACCTGCAATTAATTGTCCTTGTGGCCATCGCCACACCTTCTGACATGACCTCTGCCTGAACTGCTTCCCCCAATTCCGGAAGCATTGAACTGTGGGAGCTTTAGGGCCATTCACATTCATTTTTCAGCAACGCACAATGCAGTACCAATCATCGTAAATGCACCCTAACACAGCTGCTGACGGACATGCATTGTCGCACGATCTTGCATTGTGGTGCACTGCAAAAAAGAGTGTGTGCACACTGCACTGTCCTACTCTCTGCAACTGGTGAGTTCAGGGGCCATTCAGAATGAATGGGATGTCACATCACACCAATACATTTAGGGCCAGTTCACACCATAGAAACGCAATCCGGATGCGTTCCAGGTGCTTTTTTGCATGCGCGTTTTTGACGTGGTTTTGATGCGTTCCAGTGCGTTTTTGGTAAGTTTTTTGATGCAGTCCAGTACTCTCTTTCCACTCCACTTTTTTCTTAACCTTAAATAGTGACAATTGTGTTCCAGTGCGTTTTTGGTGCATTCTGGTGCGTTCCAGTGCGTTTTTGGTGCATTCTGGTGCGTTCCAGTGCGTTTTTGATACGTTTTACATGGTTCCAGTACAGTCAAGTGCAGGTAAAATGCAGCATGTTCTACTTTTTTTTTTTTTTTATCTGGAACTAGAACGCACGAACTGAAAGCACTGGTGTGAACTATGCATTTGAAAACCATATAACCAACTTTCCATGCGTTTTTGATGCAGAAAAAACGCACTGGACTGCATTGTGGTGTGAACTGGCCCTTAATGTGTGTTGTCATGCATTAGGGTAACGAGCATGAGCACAACAGCATGGTGTGAACAGAATCTTTACAGCTCATGCACACCAGGTGCCTTGATCTGTCTTACATCGGCATTGAGCGACACCATGCAAGGGCACATAGAAAACTACCTGTCCCATGCTCACTGTACTGCATCTATGGAGGAGCAATGTGTCACCCTAGGTCAAGAAATGTGTTTAAGACTACAGAGCACCTACTCCTCTCTCCACATCTCCATAACATGGGGGGAGGTATTCTGTAGTCCACAGTAGAGACCTGATAATAATGTTTGGGATATCAGTGCTGAGTACACAGGACTGCACTGGATTTCAGGCAGGATTGACTTATGCACATGTTGAACAGATATAATAAAACTTTCATTGGGAAGAGAGAATTTCATATGTATGTGTATAAAATGTATGTAAAGAACTAAAGATCAGAGTTTATAGACGAACCTTCAAGATTTGAAGACTGTGTGGAAGAATGGGCCAAAATCGCACCTGAGTAGCGCATGCGACTAGTTTCTCCATACAGGAGGCGTCTTGAAGCCTTCATCGTACAAAATTCTTTGTTGGTAAAGTATTAACCACTTCAAAACCGCACGCTATCATATGACGTTCTTGACTTTGTGCGGGGATATCTGAATGATGTCCCCCCTCCTGCCGCCACCCGGGGCTCTCCCGTGCCATCGGGGACCCAGAGAAAGAATCGGCCGCTACCGGATGACAACCATCGAGATTTCCGGTGACCAGATGGTTACCAGTCATCTCTATGACCGTCGGAGGTCCAGGCGCAACGTTATGATGTCACGCCTGGACCCCGGATGTAAACAAAGCCGCGATCTCGGCTGTCAGCATGAGATTGGTTAATTTTTTTTTTCCCGATCTCATGCTTTACAGCCTGGAGGAGAGATGTGGGGTCTCCATAAAAAGGACCTGTCACAATAGATTCCTATTACAAGGCATCTTTACATTCCTTGTATAAGGCCTCATGCCCACGGACGTTTTTACAGCTGCGTTTTTTACAGCTTAAAAACGCCTGTGCATGTTATTGTATATTTTATTTATTTTTTGAAAAAAGAAGAAAAAAAAACGCAATCGCTGCGTTTTCACGCGTTGTTTGACGCTCGCGTTTTTTCTGTCTAATTCTGACACTGAGGAACTCACTGGTCCTGGGTTTTTTTTACAGCTTAAAAACGTCTATGCTATTTGCAGCTCAAAAACGTCTAGGTGGGCATGAAGCTATAGACTAACATGGACAGGCGTTTTTAAGCTGTAAAAAACGCTCAAAAACGCAGC
This sequence comes from Rana muscosa, assembly GCA_029206835.1. Taxonomy (NCBI): domain Eukaryota; kingdom Metazoa; phylum Chordata; class Amphibia; order Anura; family Ranidae; genus Rana; species Rana muscosa. The sequence goes on from CM055124.1 coordinate 267,042,006, forward strand.
TGTAAAAACGTCCGTGGGCATGAGGCCTAAGAAATAAGTGATCAAAAAAAAAGTAAAAATAAATATATTCAAAAAGGAAAGTAGAGGGCGGGACTTTGTATGAGGCACACGGACACAAAGAGATAACTTTGATGGAGGACAGCTTTTAATTGGTTCAAATCGCAATACAATTTCATATTTAAATTTTATGCATTTTGCTATATATCAATACTTTTTTATATTTCATCCGAACCAAATATTGCACAATAGTAAATAGTTAATAAATATTCCATCAAGGATATTTCATATATTTGCAGATACACAGTACATATCTTCCAGACATTGCAGTCGCTACCTATGCAACTTGGTAATCCACTAAAACATTTTTTTTTTTTTTTTTTAAAAAGGAGACATAAGCAGGGGGGGGATTTGGTATATATTGGAAGGAACGTCCATAAAGGTTGATGGGTATATACACTTATCGGTAGATATTAGCTCTATGCATTTCGGGCCTTGCGGGCCGCTCATCAGGAGCAAAAACCGAAGTGATCATCTGGGGATGAAAAAGACAGATACATTTTAATGATCTAAAAGAATGCTACAGAGCTGGTGGGCAAACATAGAATAGGAGAAAAATCCCCCACCCATACATTTAACCCACAGAACTTACGGATGCGTCTGCATGGGGGTGGTGCGTCCACGAGAGTCACGGACCAGCCAGAGGGCGTCGCAACCGGGAGCTGGGGAGGCATGGCAGGGCGACAACGACCCATACTGACAACGCCCCGTGAGGGTGGAAAAATAAAATGCAAAGTGGTTGTAAGCTATGTAGGGTAACCCCAAATGTGGGGACCTCTGTGAAAAAAATGAAAAACTGTCACACTGAAAAAATGTTGTAACACTAAAAGCTGTGTGTATCTGTATGTGAAAAAGTGGTGTGTGTCAGGGTGTGGGGGAGGGTAGTGTGAGGTGAGAGGACATTAATTAGGCAGGGAAAGAAAAGAAAAAGGGAGAAAAAGAAACGGAGAAAAGGCTGAGAAAAAATAAAAATAAAAAAAGGGAGCAATAAAAGGGATTAAAGATAGGAAAGCCAAATAGAGAGTGAATATTGGGAAGAGAAGAAGATACCTGTTGCAAAGTGGAAAAGGCATACAGATAAAAAAGCCAGATAGTGTGTGAATATTGAGGAGAAAAGAAAATACCTGTTGCAAAGTGAAGAGAGCAAGTTATGCAGTGTAAGTGCTGTTCCAAACTGAGAAGTGATGTGTGTGATCCTGAGTGTAGGGCCCAACAAAGGGAGAGGCTTATATGGGAAGTGCCGCCATAACCACGCCCCCAACGTCACACTGACACATGCAAGTGGGGGAGAGAGGAGGGAAGGCGCCATCAACCAGGCCGTAAGACCAGGCGAGATGCGCCCAACCCACCAATATATATTTTTTTAAAAAGCCCCTGTCCCCTGTAGATCGCGCTCAGAAGCGAACACACACGCAAGTCCCGCCCACATATGTAAACTCCGTTCAAACCACACATGTGAGGTATCGCCACGTGCGTTAGAGCGTGTGCAGCAATTCTAGCACTAGACCTCCTCTGTAACTCTAAACTGGTAACCTGTAAAAAAAAAAAAAAATTAAACGTTGCCTATAGAGATTTTTAAGTACCGAAGTTTGGCGCCATTCTATGAGTGTGCGCAATTTTAAAGCGTGACCTGTTGGGTATCTATTTACTCAGCGTATCATCTTTCACATTATACAAAAGAATTGGGCTAACTTTACTGTTTTTGTTTTTTAATTCATGAAAGTTTTTTTTTTTTTTTTCACAAAAAAAGGCGTTTGAAAAATTATTGTGCAAATACAGTGCGAGATAAAAAGTTGCAATGACCGCCATTTTATTCCCTAGGGTGTCTTCTGAAAAAACATATATGTTTGGGGGTTCTGAGTAATTTTCTAGCAAAAAATATGATTTTTACATGTAGGAGTGAAGTGGAGTGCCAGAATAGGCCTGGTATTGAAGTGTTTTTTTTTTTGTCTCAAAACAAATGTTTTATTGAAAAACAAAGTACATTACATCCATTAATGGCATCAGATCACCACAATACATAAATCTGTTTCTAGGTATTGAAGTGGTTAAATAAATTTCACTTAGTGTGTTCAATACTTTTTCCCGGTGTCATTCCATTTTATTACACACAACTTAAAGTGGTTGTAAACCCTCCTAAAAAATTTTTTTTTTTAACTAGCTGTAGGAGAAAGGCATAATGATTTAATATGACTAGCATAATAGCTCATTATGCATCACTTACCTTAGATCGGGGCCCCCGAAGCCGTCCTCGTCTCCCTCTTCAGCCGCATCCATCGCTGCGACGATAACCGGAAGGTTACTTCCGGGTATCGCCGCTCCAGCCAATCACAGCGCCGCTCCGGCGCTGTGATTGGCCGGAGCGGCGAAGACGTGACTGCGCGCGTGAGCCGTCGAATTCGGCTACGTCGTCGAATGTTGCGACCTAGCCGAATTTGTGAATGGGGTTAACCGCATGCGCGTGACTTCAGCGTCGCCACATTTAAATGCAAATATCTCCTTAACCGCGTAGGTTAAGAAGATATTTCTTGCACCTACAGGTAAGCCTTAATCTAGGCTTACCTGTAGGTCTTTGTTTATAAAGTGGGTTTACAACCACTTTAATTTATAAATTGATTTGTTTTGTTTTCTTTGTATGTATAGATTGCATGGGTTGTTGCCGACGTGGTGAAAATTTCATGTCAATGGCCCCTTTGCAAATATATTTACCTAGAAAAATGGTGACGTGTTTAACACTTATTTTACCTGCTGTATATGCATAAAGCTAGATATATCAGAGCAAAAGAATGTACCTGCAGAAAGATGAATTCTGATTGGCTGTAAGTTTCCAGCAGTTCTTTATCCAATAAGCTCTGTGCTCCTTTTGCATAATAAGCAGAGCATACTATTTGTATTACAATGTAACAGCACAGATTTGTTATATTAAAAGCTGATATGTAAACCAAATAAGGTTTTGGGGAAGTTTATTTTCCATCAACCATTCCCCTCCTGTTAACCCTTCTGTGTTTTTTGGTTGCTCCCTTATGTAGAAGTTCTCAGCCTGATGGGTGCAGGCTCTCACACAGCTAAATGACACTTGAACAATAAGGGAATCCTCTGCCTGCATATAATGTGCGTTCATTGTGACCGCTACCTTCTGCTATTCAGAGCAGCCTCCAAAATCCCGCTATTGTTTGCGGGAAACGCCAAACTACTGATCTGATCTGTGTATGTAACTTTCTTCTAATGTTTGGATTTTTGAAAAGCCAGTTTATGTGAAGTTGACCAAATTAGGCCTTATGCACACGGGACGTTTTGCCATCTCTCCTAAAAGCCTTTCCTCCTGGCAGCAGCGTTTTGGCATAAAAAAAAAAAAAAAAAAAACGCCAAGAGCAGCGTTAAAAACATCCAGTGTGCATGAGGTCTTAAGGTTGGATTCAGTTAAGTTTGCCACGCGTGGTCAGGTTATGCTTGCATTTGATCTGTTAGCTCAGCAAACACTGTCAATAACTATGTAGTGTATAAAGAGGCGTACTGTAAATTGAATGGATTGTTAAGGTCGCTCCTTAAACAGCATAGTTTCCAATATCGGTAGAAGCAAACCACTACATTGTACAAAGTAAAAGATGTCCTAGATTGCATGTTCCCACCAGATGTGCTAGTAGATAGCATGTCCCCTCCAATAAACATATGTTGGCTTGCAATCCTGCCTTCTCCACTGCTACTACTTGGCTTGCACTCTCTTCACCTCCACTGCTATTACTTGGCTTGCACTCTCTTCACCTCCACTGCTACTACTTGGCTTGCACTCTCTTCACCTCCACTGCTATTACTTGGCTTGCACTCTCTTCACCTCCACTGCTATTACTTGGCTTGCACTCTCTTCACCTCCACTGCTACTACTTGGCTTGCACTCTCTTCACCTCCACTGCTACTACTTGGCTTGCACTCTCTTCACCTCCACTGCTATTACTTGGCTTGCACTCTCTTCACCTCCACTGCTACTACTTGGCTTGCACTCTCTTCACCTCCACTGCTACTACTTGGCTTGCACTCTCTCCACTGCTACTACTTGGCTTCCACTCTCTCCACCTCCACTGCTACTACTTGACTTCCACTCTCTCCACCTCCACTGCTACTACTTGGCTTCCACTCTCTTCACCTCCACTGCTATTACTTGGCTTGCACTCTCTTCACCTCCACTGCTACTACTTGGCTTGCACTCTCTTCACCTCCACTGCTACTACTTGGCTTGCACTCTCTTCACCTCCACTGCTATTACTTGGCTTGCACTCTCTTCACCTCCACTGCTACTACTTGGCTTGCACTCTCTTCACCTCCACTGCTACTACTTGGCTTGCACTCTCTCCACTGCTACTACTTGGCTTCCACTCTCTCCACCTCCACTGCTACTACTTGACTTCCACTCTCTCCACCTCCACTGCTACTACTTGGCTTCCACTCTCTTCACCTCCACTGCTACCACTTGGCTTCCACTCTCTTCACCTCCACTGTTACTACTTGGCTTCCACTCTCTTCACCTCCACTGCTACTACTTGGCTTCCACTCTCTTCACCTCCACTGCTACTACTTGGCTTCCACTCTCTTCACCTCCACTGCTACCACTTGGCTTCCACTCTCTTCACCTCCACTGCTACCACTTGGCTTCCACTCTTCACCTCCACTGCTACCACTTGGCTTCCACTCTCTTCACCTCCACTGCTACCACTTGGCTTCCACTCTTCACCTCCACTGCTACCACTTGGCTTCCACTCTTCACCTCCACTGCTACCACTTGGCTTCCACTCTCTTCACCTCCCCTGCTACCACTTGGCTTCCACTTCCTTCACCTTCACTTGGCTTCCACTTCTTCCTTCGCTGCTGATACTTCGCAGCAGAGGTGAAGGAAGTGGAAGCCATGTAGTAGCAGCGTAGGGGAAGGAAGTGGAAGCCAAGTAGTAGCAGTGGAAGCATCCTAGATGAAGGGAGTGGAAGCCAAGTATCGGCAGCAGAGGTGAAGGAAGTGGAAGCCAATACTTGGCTTCCGCTCTCTTTACTTCTGATACTTCCACTGCTACTACTTGGCTTCCACTTCCTTTACCTCCGCTGCTACTACTTGGCTTCCACTGCTGATACTTGGCTTCCACTCGACTGATGATACTTGGCTTGCACTTGCTTAACCTCCATTGGTGATACTTGGCTTCCACTCCTATATCTCTGCTGATGGTACCGGGCTTCCGGTGCCACTTCCTCAGTTGTTGATGCTTGATTTTCATTATCTTCAACTCCACTACTGATACTTGGTTTCAATTGCCATGCCCTCTAGTGCTTATACAGTACTTGGCTTCCACTGCCTATACTTGGCATCATTTCCCACTCCTTCTGCTCATATTTGGCTACAACTCCCTTCACTTCCACTTAAAAAACGTGGTTTCTATTTGCGCGCACATATCTGCTCATATGTAATCTCTACTCTCTCTCCCCCCCCCCCGCCCCCCTTTGCTACTGATACTTTGTTTTCATGCCTTCTGCTCATACTTGGCATTTACTTCCTTCACATGTGTTGCTGAGACTTGGTTTCCATTCTCATCACCTCCACTGCTGATACTTGGCTTCCCGTGCCACCCCCTTTTGGCTTTTGATATTGGCTTCCATTCCCTTGTCTCTCACTGCTCATACTTGGCTTCCACTCATCTCACCTTCATTGCTAATATTTGGCTTCATTTTCACCCCTATGCCCTTGATTCTTGGCTTCCACTCAATCATACCAGAGGAGGGTGGAAGGGGAGCTGCTGCCAGCTCATCGGGGAACAAAACCGATTGAGGCAACTTGCATTTTCTCCTCTTCCCCATCAGCCTCTTTATTTTTAGGTCTCTAAGGAAGAAGCTTTGACTTTATTAAGACTATATTTGCTTTTGCTAATGTAGATTATTTGGGAATCGGATTCCAATTGTTTTGCTTAGTATTCCGAATAAAGGAAAAGAATACAATTTGTGTATATTTTCCCTGGTAATCCCGTTTATTTCTGGTTCTTGCTTGTATAAATGTTTGCTTGTTTGTTACTAGACATGTTTCCTTTCCTGATGAAAGGGTGACTACAACCTGAAACTGTTGCATTTTCTTTGAAACACTTTAGTGAAACACTATAATCTTTCTTCGATTAAAAGCTTTCGAGGGCTGCAAGCAGGGCTGCCATCGGGGGTACATGCAGTATGTCTGTAAGGGGCCCGGATGGCAACCCTCCTTTTTTTATTTAATTTTTTTTATATCATTTTTTTTTAGTCTTTATGTATTTTTATATATATATATTTTTGCAGGGGCCCCCTTTTTTTTTTTTTTGGGTTTGTCAGCACCCAAAGACCCCCCTCCCCCCGACCTCAATAATTTGCTTCGGCAGCACCCCCCCCCCGCTTCTCAATTTGCAGCGGGCCCATGCCTGAAGCTGTGTAAGGGGCCCCAAAATTCCTGATGGCGGCCCTCGCTGCAAGTGTTGGACTTTCTCTGTATTTGAAGCTAAAATTTAAGCAGGTCACCATTTTGCAACTTTGGTCCTGGCAGTGTCCTAATGAACCCCTGAGCCAGTGGTTTGCTGATGTCCAGCTTGGCCCGCTAGGCTGTAATTGGGATGCCCAGAGTAGTACGAAAGATACAGTATGTTCCAGACCATCCTGTCTTTTAAATGGCAAAATACAGACACCTTTATGAAGAATTATCAACATGAAAACCATTCATCTCGATGAAATGACCTTTTTCTTAGAAGCTTTCACGGCCTGTAATAGTTATATGTACGTGTTTCTTAAATTTATAATTTCATGCCTACTATTTCAGCTGGCTCCAGTCTTCTATGTAATTAAACCAGTCACTGAATTAGGAAAGAGACGTTCACTTGGCTTTTTTCGGATTTTTTTCTTTGGAATCATTTAAACCTGCATTGAGTGAAATATGCAGTGTGCCATGGCTGACCACCTGAAAATGCCAATTGCCTGGCTATCCATGAGGCCCTGCACTCACTGGATCTACTCAGTCTTTTTGGTTGCTAGACGTCAACCACTGAGACTGGAGACCTCTTGCGGTGAAAAATGGATCACTGTGTGGGAAAGCTCTGGATTTAAAGGTATTTCATCAAGGGCTGTTTTATCGAGTACCTGCCAGAGGACCATTTAAAAAAAATAAAATGAATAACCCGGAGTTGGGTTTTAAATTGGAACTAAATCCTTCTATCCTTCCCAGCCAAGGAAGCTGCCATCTTGGCCTCTGTTTGTTTGATCTGCAACTGCCATGGTGCTGCACCACCTATGATCGGTTATAAAACCAACCATTTGGTTACATTCCAAGAGTGTGCCAGGAATGTAACTTTTTTGAAACTGTTCAATCAATTGGTTTAGTTCTGCTTTCAGTTTTTTTGAATCAAGTTACCTTGACCCCCGAAAAAAATTGCGCCCCCCCCCCCCCTCATGACCAGGCAATTTTTTGAGTTTTCTGCTTTACTGAAAATTGCGCGCTCATGCAACGCTGTACCCGATTAACCGGTAATGTCGTCGTCCCCCCCACAAATAGAGCTTTCTTTTGGTGGTATTCGATCACTACTGCTGTGTTTTTTTGTTTTGTTTTTTATTTAGTTTTTTTTTGCGCTATAAACAAAATTTTTTTTTTTTTTTTTTTTTTTTTTTTACTTTCTGCTATAAAACCTATCCAATAAAAATGTTAAAAAAATCGGGTTTCTTCATAAATTTAGGCCATTGTAAAACTTAAAATTTAAGCAGGACACCATTTTGCTATTTTACTCAACTTTGGTCCTGTTTCCATGTTTTTGATAAAAAAAAAAAATCCCAATAAGCATATATTAGTTTACGCAAATGTTAGTGTCTACAAACTATGGTATTTTTAATTAATTTTTATACTAGTAATAGCAGTGATGGCGGGGCTGCGATTATTGCGGCAAACAATCGAACATTGGCACTTTCTGTAAACCAGTGACAAAAATATACACGTCACTGTACTAATGACACTGGCTGGGAAGGGGTTACACATCAGGGGCACTCAAAGGGTTAACTGAGCCTAGCTAGTGTTTTTGTGTACTGTGTGTGTGCTGCTTTTACTAGGAACACAGAATCCACCCCCCCCCCGTCAGAATGGGCATATCCTTGTTCTGTGTTTACAGACGATCGGCGGGTGCCGGAGGACACCAAGTGCCTTGCACCCACAGATTGGCTTCTGTTGTGAATATTCACAGAAGTGGCGTGCCGGCAGTGCGTGTGCGCCCCCTGCAGGTGGCAGGCCGGAATTGCGTATATATACATGATTCGGCGCACAGCTGTCGCCCTGTAGCAGTAAAGCTGCTATAGGGCAGGAGGCAAGTGGATAACTGAGTGAACGTCTAACTGCAGCCTATGAAGAAATAAAACCCAGTGTTGACTATGCATCCGGGTTCCTATTGTACAAATCTGGACCAATGCCTAAGGCTTTTCACGTGGATCTTTCACTACATATAAGCTGACCTTCCCAGGTACCCTGGTGGGGCTCTACCAGCCAAGAGCCACGATACTATTCATCTTACTCCTTCAGAACCTCCACCAAACCTGAAGTTTAGAGCTCTGCCTCTCTTGGGCTGCATTCACACCGGAGCGTTTTGTGAACGCGCAAAAAATGAGTTTTATGCTTGCCGTGCCATTCATTAACGACAACCCAAATGAAGCTAAACCCCCAAAAAAACTTGCGCTGCTTTGGCACGTGTAGAGCAGCCCATTGAAATGAATGGGCTGCCCTATGCATGTAGCATGGAAACTAGCACAAAAAAGAGGGAAAAAACACACATTTACAAAACATTAGGTGTGTACAGGGGCAGCCGGGAGGCAATAAAACAGGCGGTTGAGCCACTGGTTTACACCCCCCCCTTTCAACTGTCCACCTAAAAGATAGCATGCAGCTGCTCTGCGTTGCACACATACCACTGCCGTGCCAAAAATGATACCTCCTATTGCTTTTGACCCGTTAATGCGTAGTATGTTCAGTTCTCCTAAATCGGCCTCCTTTTTGCCTACATTAATTTAGGATTTAACCCCCCCACAGCCCCCCCCCCCCAGCGGTGGAGCACCATGAAGTCATACTGGACTTCCTCTGACCACCCGGCGCACTAAGCCCTGTGTGTTCGGCAGGGTAGGGGGACCCGATGGATTCATTTTGTAGCAATATCCTGCAATTGAATTTTAACGGTTTTCTTTATTTAAGTGACATTGCTTTCTTTTTGCTGGAAGGCTCCTGTCCTTCAGGGTTTATATTCAGGTCATAAATGAGGGATGTTTTAATTATTGCGATTTTTCTTTCAGCTGTAAAATTCCAGTTTCACATATTTGACACTCGTCCAGGAAGTGTAGAAAATCTGTGTTTGGGGATGTATATATTTTAGAGGCGCCTGAGGATATTTTAAGGGTAGATGTGTTTTACTGGCGGTCCTGACCATAGTAGGTACCTAGAACAGATCTATTTAGGAGCGAAATGATAAATAGCCTGGAGGGTTCATTCACATCACACAGCGTGCGTTAATGCGTCTTGTGAGCGGACGCTGCTGTGCCCTGCCATACATTATTAAAAGGCTTTGCGGCGCTTGCCTTTTATTTTTTTGCAACTATATGAAACTTATGCAGTACAGCAAGTTGTACTAACTGAAGACATAAAGCAAATGGCTTTGTTCTTGTATTGGGACAGCTGTTGTGAATGAGCCCCAAGTGTAGCAGATGAGACGGGTGCGAATATAGGAAGCGGTTTTACAGTGGGTACAGAAAGTATTCAGACCCCCTTAAATTTTTCACTCTGTTATATTGCAGCCATTTGCTAAAATCATTTAAGTTCATTTTTTTCCTCCTTGATGTACACACAGCACCCCATATTGACAGAAAAACACAGAATTGTTGACATTTTTGCAGATTTAATAAATAAAAACTGAAATATCACATGGTCCTAAGTATTCAGACCCTTTGCTCAGTATTTAGTATTTGCACCCTTTTGATGAGTCTTTTTGGGAAAGATGCAACAAGTTTTTCACACCTGGATTTGGGGATCCTCTGCCATTCCTCCTCGCAGATCCTCTCCAGTTCTGTCAGGTTGGATGGTAAACGTTGGTGGACGGCCATTTTTAGGTCTCTCCAGAGATGCTCAATTGGGTTTAAGTCAGGGCTCTGGCTGGGCCATTCAAGAACAGTCAGAGTTGTTGTGAAGCCACTCCTTCGTTATTTTAGCTGTGTGCTTAGGGCCATTGTCTTGTTGGAAGGTAAACCTTCGGCCCAGTCTGAGGTCCTGAGCACTCTGGAGAAGGTTGTCGTCCAGGATATCCCTGTACTTGGCCGCATTCATCTTTCCCTCGATTGCAACCAGTCGTCCTGTCCCTGCCGCTGAAAAACATCCCCACAGCATGATGCTGCCACCACCATGCTTCACTGTTGGGACTGTATTGGACAGATGATGAGCAGTGCCTGGTTTTCTCCACACATACCGCTTAGAATTAAGGCCAAAAAGTTCTATCTTGGTCTCATCAGACCAGAGAATCTTATTTCTCACCATCTTGGAGTCCTTCCGGTGTTTTTTAGCAAACTCCATGCTGCTTTCATGTGTCTTGCACTGAGGAGAGGCTTCCGTCGGGCCACTCTGCCATAAAACCCCGACTGGTGGAGGGCTGCAGTGATGGTTGACTTTCTACAACTTTCTCCCATCTCCTGACTGCATCTCTGGAGCTCAGCCACAGTGATCTTTGGGTTCGTCTTTACCTCTCTCACCAAGGCTGTTCTCCCCCGATAGCTCAGTTTTATGGACGGCCAGCTCTAGGAAGGGTTCTGGTCGTCCAAACGCCTTCCATTTAAGGATTATGGAGGCCACTGTGCTCTTAGGAACCTTAAGTGCAGCAGAATTTTTTTTTGTAACCTTGGCCAGATCTGTGCCTTGCCACAATTCTATCTCTGAGCTCTTCAGGCAGTTCCTTTGACCTCGTGATTCTCATTTGTTCGGACATGAGCACTGTGAGCTGTAAGGTCTTATATAGACAGGTATGTGGCTTTCCTAATCAAGTCCAATCGGTATAATCAAACACAGCTGGACTCAAAGGAAGGTGTAGAACCATCCAGTGTTAATTTTGGCAGCAAATTTAGTTTGTCTTGGGACTAAAATGGCATTTTAGTTTTAGTCCCATTTTAGTTTGATGCAATTGTTTTAGTCGTATTTAGTCAACTAAATCTCCAGTACATTTTAGTCGACTAAAATCTCCATTGCATTTTAATCGCCTAAAATCTAATGAGTGTTATTAAATTGTAATGCATTAGTTAACATTTCTCTACAATTTCCAAACTCATTATATACTGCTGGAATGAAAAATCGAATATCTTTATTTATCTTATTGTGGTATGAACATGCACTATAGACCAGTGTTCGTTTTTGAAGTCAAATTTCAATTTAGTTTTAGTCTTAGGACTAAAATGGCATTTTAGTTTTAGTCCCATTTTAGCCTTTTGACTAAAATGCCATCTTTTAGTTTTAGTCGTATTTTAGTCATCTCTATTGTTTTAGTCGTATTTTAGTAGACTAAAATAGTATTCATTTAGTCGACTAAATTAACACTGGAACCATCTCAAGGATGATCAGAAGAAATGGACAGCACCTGAGTTAAAGATGAGTGTCACAGCAAAGGGTCTGAATACTTAGGACCATGTGATATTTCAAAAAAATCCTTACGCTCGAAAAAAAAAAAAACCTGACGAGACAAAAAAAAATAACCCACATGGCAGAAAGACAGACAAAAAAAACTCACACCAGGAAAACAAATTACAAAAAAACTCACACTTTGTGGGTGGGGGGGGTGATGAAAATCAGGGGGGGGGGAACCTCATTCTTGGAAGGAAAAAAAAACTCGCACTAGGGGAAAAAAAGATGAACCTCACGCTTGGCAAAACAAAATCACTTAGCCTAGGTTTACATTGGAGCGATTTATCATGTTATTTGAGAGATCAAATCTCGTGACAAGTCGCAGCCTATTGGAGGCAATGGCACTGTTCCAATCGGTGCGACACCAATTTTGTGGCACCGCACCGATTTTGCAAAAGTAGTTCCTGCACTACTTTTTGCCGATTTTCAGGTGTGACTTCAATAGACATCTGTGTATCAAGCCACACAGATGTCTATCAAGTAGCACCTGAAATCACGCTGAGCTTGCAACTTTGAAATAGCGCCACTTCAAGTGAAGTAGCACAATTTCAAAGTAGCATCAATGTGAACCAGGGCCAAGTCTTATTTGTTGCTGGTTTTTGGAAATTTTCTGCCTTTTTTAAAACTGCTGTCACCAAAACAGGAAGTGAGTGAAAATCTTTTTCCCCACGCAATCTAAAACCAAAAAGTTTGGTTGGGGGGGGGGGGGGGGGAGAGCTGGTCATGCACTAATTGATTTACAAACTAAGGTTCATATGAACAATCGTACGGAAATTCTCACAGCACATTTGATGGCATTCAAAAACCTGAACATCCCATTTTGGCGTGAATGGACATGCCCCAACGAAACCCACATTTACTGTTGGTAATTTGTTCAGAAACATTTTCAGTTTTTTTGCTCCTCCAAATTTTTCTTGTTGCGCCATAAAGACATAATTGAGTGAGTTTGGGGTGCAGGAACTTGACTGGCTGACCTGAGTCCTGACCTCAACCCAATAGAACAGTTGGAGACTGTGAGCCAGGCCTTCTCGTCCAACATCAGTGCCTGACCTCACAAATGCGCTTCTGGAAGAATGGTCAAACATTCCCATAGACACTCCTAAACCTTGTCCAGAAGAGTTGAAGCTGTTATAGCTGCAAAAGGGTGGGCCAACTCAATATTGAACCCTACGGACTAAGACTGGGATGTCATTAAAGTTCATGTGCGTGTAAATGCAGGTGTCCCAATACTTTTGACAATAGTGTATATTCAGTGTTGGGTTGTGAGCTGTAAAGTATCCATGAGAAGGAGATGCATGGATGAACATATGTTCTGTGTAAATACAATGTCTATGGAACATAAACAAGGCCGGTAATAGATGGATGTCTCTGGCCAGCAGGAGCTGTCTCAGCTGTTGTGGTATCATGGGAAGGGAAATCCGATGAGACGTGATTGTATCCAGTTGGCGTGCTACAGTATACATTGGAATCACACTTATCCAATACTGGTAATGATTACTCAGATCAGCATTTCGACAGCTCCAAAAAGTTGTGCTCAGTTATGAACCCCAATTTTTAGGCTTTAACACAGTCTGTGATGTGGAAATACCAGGCAGGAAGTTGGTGGTGTGCAGGAAAATGCCTCCTTCCCCAGAAGCAGAATTCTCTGTTAAAGTGGAGTTCCACACAAAAAAAAAAAAAAAAAAAAAAAAAATACACAAATGTTCCCAAAAAATTATTATTTTTTTACTTGCCAGAAAGTTTGGTTGCTAGGTGTTTCTTCCTAATCTGCCTCTTCCTAGTCTGCGGCTGGTCTTTTTCCTCATCCTCCTCGCGTTGTCTTCTGGGGAATGGGGCGCTCTGCCTTCTGGGAACTGTGTATCCCAGGGAGCAGCTGCCCATTCATACAGCGACGCGAGACTCGCGCAGTAGGAAACGGGCAGTGAAGCCGCAAGGCTCCACTGCCAGTTTCCCTTAGAGGATGGCGGCGCCGGGACCCTCCACAATCGAGGGGCCGGCCTCGGGGGGCTAACATTGCGGGCGCCTAGGACAGGTAAGTGTCCTTATTAAAAGTTAGCAACTACAGTGTTTGTAGCTGCTGACTTAAAAAAAAAAAAAAAATCGTGGGTGAAATCCCGCTTTAATATCCATTTATAGCCGTGGTCTCCAAACTACAACCCGGGGGCCAGATGCGGCCCTTTTTTCTTGCTTTTAGCCGGCCCTTGGAGCACTATTTCATCCACTGATACCAACAATGGAGCAAAATTCCCCTCCATGACACCAATGAAGAGGCACAATTCAATTCCTCCAAATGACACCAACAATGGAGCCCAATGACCCCCCAATAGTGGGACACAATTCCTCCTATTGACACTAAAGACTGAGCATTGCTTTGCTTTGTGGGCATGGCTAAAATTAAACCACGTGTTTCTGGACAGCACACGGGGCAGAGTTCAGGCCTGTGCCCTGCCAGAATTTAGGGTTGCGCTGAGTTCCCCCGGAGGGTAAGAGCTGGAGATAGCAGAACAGAGTTCCGGCATGATCCGGTTGAAAAAAAAGCCTTGGGTGCGAGGGCCAGATTTGGCCCCACGGCCTTGTTTGACACGTTGTAGACCTTTTACACTCCTACGTCTCATGCCACCAAACTGCTGCTTCATTCACAAGTAATGATTCACTGGAAAGCCCAACACTTCTGAGAATGCTGATCTCCTTGGTCCCTTCATTGAGCTTGCTGGTTTCTCCCACTGGCCTCCAAGCCATTACTCCAGAAGACACCCACTGCAGCCACATATAGTAGACCAGTGATGGCGAACCTTGCCACCCCAGATGTTCTGGAACTATGTTTCCCATGATGCACATGCACTGTGTAGTGGAGCATGATGGGAAATGTAATTCCAAAGCATCTGGAGTGCCAAGGTTCGCCATCACTGTAGAAGACTATTTGAAGGCAGTTACACATAACAAATGTGCAGTATTGCCCAGGGGCACTGTAAAAAATGAGTTTGGCTGCAACATTAAATTTACTTAAATATAGACCAGTGGTGGCTGGTGCTCAATTTTTGGGGGGGCGCAAACAAACTGAAAGAGAAAAAAAAAATGAAACGCAGCCTCTGTGCCCGTGAAACGCTGCCACTGTGCCCGTGAGACGCTGCCAGTGTGCATCCCCGCCCGCATGGCACTTACCCTGTCTCGGTGGTGCAGCGGGTCACGGCGGTGATGTCTTCTCCCATCCTCTTCCCATCCTCTGCTATGATTGGATGCCTGATAGGCTGAAACGACAGGCGCTGTGATTGGACGTCTATCAGGTAACGGACCCGAGCACCTGATTGGCAGAGAGGCGGTTCAGTGTTAGGAAAGCGAATATTCATTCGCTTTCCTAACACAGCTGAGTGACCTGCGAGCGCCCAGCATGGCGCTCGCTGTTCACATTTTTTGACGCCTATTAGAGCCTATGGCTTTAATCAGGTGCTTCAAAATAATACCCCGCCGCTGTAATTCAGGCTACCGGTGCCCAAATAGGGGGTGACTGCGGCGACCATTGATGGATAGGTCAATGCATTGCATGAATCTATCTATTGGTGATAGAAAGGTGGCAGAGTGGGGGCGGCACCCGTGCGCTTCTTATGGACGCACCACAATGACACTGGCAAGTCTACAACCTTGGCACACTCGTGGTTTTTGGCTCTTTAAGCCTTGTCCACGCTGTCGCACCTCTGGCTGAGGACCATGTATCTCCGTGAGATCAGTTCCTGTACACTCCCTTGTGGTGGAATATTCACAGACAGGCTGTATCAGTGTAAGGACTGTTGGTCCCTATGGAAGTACATGAACTTTACAGGTGAAGGAGCCAAGTGCTGCATCAGTCTTTAAATGTCCCCCTGTGAACGGCACGCACATTCTCCAGAAAATTTATGATTGCTGTTACTTGTGGCGATGTGTGTTCCGCTATCCCGCAGGGAGCACAGTGTAACTGAACAGAGCTGAGTCTGGATAAAAAATGCTATAAAAAGGGTGTGAAGACACGCATCAAAGGCCCGCTACACAGCGTTACCGCACAACAGCCCGGCTGAGTGTACATTCATGGAATCTGCTGCTGGTTTCTAGATTTTTAGGTTTGCAAGTGGGACGGTCAAAAGTGAAATTCAAAAAATAAAATTAAAAAAACTGTATAGAGAGAAATATGGTGATTACCATAGCTGTCCATTCTCTGAAAATGCCATTTGCCTGGCTCTTTGGTGCTGTAGTCAAGCATGCAGCTGGGTGGGTTGGAAAAAAACAGAAGCGCTAAAGCTTCAATACCTACTCTGCTGCAGTATTTTAGAAAGTAATAAAGCCAATGGATCAGCATAGCCAGGCAAATTGGCATTTTCAACCTATGTATATTTTCGAGTAAGGTTTTATTTAAAGTGCGGTGTGCAGCCAAAATCACATTTGAAATGCATTTATTGTCTCTCATTTTTTTTGTTACCGAATATAAGCCGAGGCAACTAATTTTACCACAAAAACTGGGGAAACGTATTGACTCGAGTATAAGCCTAGGGTGTGCCTTACGTTTGCCTCGCTGTGTCTATGCCTCGCTGTGTCTATGCCTCGCTGTGTCTATGCCTCGCTGTGTCTATGCCTCGCTGTGTCTATGCCTCGCTGTGTCTATGCCTCGCTGTGTCTATGCCTCGCTGTGTCTATGCCTCGCTGTGTCTATGCCTCGCTGTGTCTATGCCTCGCTGTGTCTATGCCTCGCTGTGTCTATGCCTCGCTGTGTCTATGCCTCGCTGTGTCTATGCCTCGCTGTGTCTATGCCTCGCTGTGTCTATGCCTCGCTGTGTCTATGCCTCGCTGTGTCTATGCCTCGCTGTGTCTATGCCTCGCTGTGTCTATGCCTCGCTGTGTCTATGCCTCGCTGTGTCTATGCCTCGCTGTGTCTATGCCTCGCTGTGTCTATGCCTCGCTGTGTCTATGCCTCGCTGTGTCTATGCCTCGCTGTGTCTATGCCTCGCTGTGTCTATGCCTCGCTGTGTCTATGCCTCGCTGTGTCTATGCCTCGCTGTGTCTATGCCTCGCTGTGTCTATGCCTCGCTGTGTCTATGCCTCGCTGTGTCTATGCCTCGCTGTGTCTATGCCTCGCTGTGTCTATGCCTCGCTGTGTCTATGCCTCGCTGTGTCTATGCCTCGCTGTGTCTATGCCTCGCTGTGTCCATGCCGCGACTGACGTTTAACATGGGAGTCTATGGAAGGGGTGCTCAGCTTTGAAAAATCAGTGCTCCCTGGCCGTAAGTCCTCCGGACAAGAACCTTTGCAAACTTGTAGAGGAAGAGTGTGGCTACATGTGTGCCAAGTTTGGGGTCCAGAGAACCTACGTCCGGCCGGTACCGGGTCCCCAAAGTCACCAGAGAAATTACCGTTTAACATGGGAGTCTATGGAAGGGGTGCCCGGGTTTGAAAAATCTGTGCTCCCCGGCTGTAGGTCCCCCGGGCAAGAAACTTTGCACACTTGTAGAGGAAGAGGCTATATGTGTGCTAAGTTTAGGGTCCAGGGGACCTACGGCCAGCCGGTACCGGCTCCTCAAATTCCGGGAGATCAGGCACAAAAAGGTGACTCGAGTATAAGCCGAGGGGGGCATTTTCAGCACAAAAAATTGTGCTTAAAAACTCGGCTTATACTCGAGTATATACGGTATGTTCAGGCAGTTTTAAATCTGGACGCCTCTGCCAGGCCAAAAGTTATATTTAATACAGTATGGTCAAGGCTGAGCTTGGAGAGGGAGGAGGACAGCGCCTTACTGATAAGATATTGTGCCCTCTGCTCTCTCCTCCCAGTCAGCAAGCTCCATGTGTTAGATTCATAGCAATGTGTGACGTAGTAGAAAAAGCTGATTGGCTTGCTGAGCCCCTGCTTCCTATCCCAGTCTGAATGCTGGTGTGCAGGGGAGTACAGGAGGATAGCAGCAAGACATATTAAGGTATTGTTTTAAAAATGCATTTAACCACTTTAATACCGGGCACTTTTACCCCCTTCCTGCCCAGGCCAAGTTTTTCTTTGTTTCTGTTATCAAATTTTTGTAAATGCGTAAATTTTCTCCAGCACTGGCGGGCAGCCCTTGTTGGGCGCCACTGGCGGGCATCACATGTGAGTACAGGTGGGCATTGCTGATGGGTCTGCACTAATTAGCGCAGACCCCCCCCCGGTCAGGAGAGCCACTGATCTGCTCTCCTCTACCCGTGCCTTGTCAGCGCGAATGGAGGAAAGCCGATTAACGTCACTTCCTGGTTACACTGTGATCGGCTGTGATTGGACACAGCTGATCATGTGGTAAAGAGCCTCCGTCCAAGGCTCTTTACCTAGATCGGAAATGTGGTGTGTCGGATCGAATGCTGCACTGATGGGGCAGGATAACCGAACCACCCCGCAGCCGTCATTCTGCATACACCGGGCAGGAAGTTGTTAAAGAAAAACCTGAATGCAAAACGAGAGATAGATATATATCTCTATCTCTATCTATATTTTTTTCATTTTGGATAGAGCAAGGGAGGGTTATAACCCCTGTCGTGTGTGTTTTTTTTTTTTTTATCATCTGTGTCCCATTGGAGAGATTTCCCTTCACTTCCTGTCCTATAGCCAAACAGGAAGTGAGATGAAACTTTCTTGGGGACCCCCAGGTCACCAGAACTAGTGTTCCATTGGAGGACAACTTCTCTGTTACTTTTCTGGGACCAACCCAACATTTTCGATTTTCTTTTACTTTCACTTTCAATGAAAATGGTAAACAGGACAAATAGAGAGCGGGAATCTCCCCAATGGGGGGACACCGCAATAAAAACTAACAGGGTGGAGATGGATTAGAACACCTATCCAAAACTCCCCCCCAAAAAAATTTTTGCCTTTTTATTAATACTTTAAGGCCCCTTTTTAGACGGAGTGGATCTGTCCAAGCGGAATTCGCCTTCTCAGCGGGGGATCTCTCTGCTGATCCCACTGAGCAGACGGATGATGGGTCTGTGTCCTCTCCACTATGCAGAGCAGACACAGCCTGCTTTCCTCAATGGGGCGGTTGGATAGAAATGGACTGCGTGTCCATTTCCATCCCATTGTCGTCCGATCCGCCGGATGGATGGATGGCGAACGTATCGCCATACATAGACTGTGCACGTTGCAGTTGCTCCAGAGCTTAGTAAATGAGCAGAAGCTCTGCTGACTTTCATCATCCAATCGTGTGTAAGCAAAAAAGCTGTTTTTTACATTTTGTTTTCTTTGCAAAGTGAAGCCTTACCTCATTTACTAAGCTCTCTGGAGCAAACAGCCCCTGCATAGTATATTTACCTTTAGTAAACCCCTATGATGCATCATAAAATGTGTGGTTTCAAATGCAGGCAGTAGAAGTACTCGAATTTGACTTGGTATCCGCCTCTTGTGGTGCCTGTACAGTAGAGCTCCTACTGGGAGAGAAAGGAGTAACACAAGGAGCCAATCCGTTGAGCTGCATAAAGTTTTGATAGAAGAGAGCAAAATGACGGAGATGAGTTCATCAGTTTGTTGCAATCCACTTTTTCTGTCCAGTCTCAGGCCGGGGGTGGAGACAAGACCAGGATGTCTTAAAGGCTAACTCGGCTTTTGTACCAGGTTACACTCCTGTTGTTTGTTTCAGGTACTTGTATAGCGCCCTCACGTTACATATACATTGTAAGCTCCTTGAGGGTAGGGACTGATGTGAATGTACAATCTAAGGTCCCTAACACACATTCATACATAATATTAGGGCCAATTTAAACAGGATCTGATTAACCTACCAGCATGTCTTTAGAGTGTGGGAGGAAACCCACGCAGACACAGGGAGAACATGCAGATGGTGTGGTCGGGATTTGAACCAGCGACCCTTTTTGCTGCGAGGTGAACGTGCTAACCACTACACCACTGTGCTGCCCAGTTTAGGATTTAACATGGTGCCAAACAAATCACCCCTCCAATCTGCAATGTGAGATCTCGGGGTCCGCTACCTTTGACTTTTGTCTCCCCAGATTTGCAAGGCATGGTAACTCCTGTACTGCTCACGGTTCTCCTTACTGGAGGCTCTGATATGTGGAAGCAAAACCCTGCTTCTACAAAGATGGCCGTTACCACAATGCAGAATATGGAAATCAGTAATGGGGAAAGTATCATCTGCAGGGAGACCACAAGTAATGGTGGGGAATACTCAATTACCCTCTATCTGGCTTTTCTTTTTTTTTTTTGGCACAGCTTACTCCTCCCACACCTGTTCATCCCCTTATGGACCAGAGCAATGCTCCTTCATCCAGAGGGGGGACACTCTAAGGTGCCTTTCACACGGACAGCTGTTTTGCCGCAGTTAAAAGCATGTAAAATGTTCTGTTAAATTCAAGGCTCCATGCACTGCGATTAGCTGCATTTGTACATTGCGATTACCTGCGTTTATGTGCGGTTACATGCGGCCGCGTTTTAGCTGCGGTAGTCATTCCCATAGCAACCCTTTTTATACCTACTGATTATGATGTGCTTCCTGATCGTTTTTTTTTTCTCGCGCTGCTTTCCGCAGTTGACACAAGTCTGCGATTACCTGCGGTTATGTGCATATAGCTGCGCTACATCGCACCTGGACCATTCAATTCTATTTACTCTTTCGTCCATGGACCGACACAGCTTCTCTATTGACAAAGTGGGTATTATCCGTTAATTAGGAGTGACTAGGCAGAAAAACTTGTAAAAAGTGTTGCATCACACCTTCTACAGTACCGCCCAGGGGGCGGACCCTCTGGGTATACCCTCTCAGTCTGCATCTTCGCAGATCAGTTTTTTTCTGTCTAGCAAGGAGTAGGACATGGCTCCCTTCGGGCCCGTTGGTCCGGGGAAAAAAGATATATATATATATATATATATATATATATATATATATATATATATATATATATATATATATATATATATATATATATATATATATATATATATATATATATATATAATTTTTTTTTTTTTTTTTTTTTTTTTTTTTTTGCTACATTTGTTGTTTCCTGCGATCTTCGATCAACTGCCGACTGGGTGACAGGCTGGATCCTTGTAGTCTCCCCAGTTTCGGCCATCGAGCGTGTGCCGACCCTAGCTACGCGCTGGGTTTTCCACGACATGCCCGTCGCTCCACGGGTGGCCGGTGAGCTTACGCTCCAGGACCTGCATCGGACCGCTCAGCTTCGGCTGACCTTACGGCCGAGTCGCAGCAGCCTGGCCGGTGAGCTTACGCTCCAAGGCTTGCATCGGACCGCTCAGCTTCGGCTGACCTTACGGCCGAGTCGCAGCAGCCTGTCCGGTGAGCGTCATGCTCCATGGCATACATATGATCGTCCCTTCTGGGTCCAATCACACCATGCCTGGCCAACAGTCACCTTCCGTGCGCGGACGATGATCTGTTTGGAATGTCTTCCAGCAGAATACATGCAGGATAGGTAAGTAAAACTCCCCTGCCTCGGCTGGGTGATTTAGCTGGACATTCCTGGAGAGATCAAGTAAGTGGTTGTGGCCCCTTTCTTCCCTCTCTCCCTGCCTTTCCCTCCTCCCTGGGCTTCTAGCTAAAGGTTGCTGGGTGCTGGGGGTCACCTAGGGGGTCCCACTGGAGCGGGGCTGGCTGTAACTAACATTTAAAAGAAATGTCATTTTTTCTTACCTGTGTTTGTGTCCTTCCTCCTCCATGCTGTCGGCGGCCATTTTGAGGTGGTCCATGCCAAGTTTGGCCTCTTGTGACTGCCCGGCGGCCATCTTCCTGTGGTTCGGCCACACCCACATCAGCTGATCGGCGGCCATGTTTGTCCACCCTGTATGCAGATATTGCCGTTCGGCGGCCATCTTTTTGTGGGCTATGGCTGCTTGACCTCTATCTTCTGTCGGCGGCCATTTTCTTAGAGCCCACATTATCTTCCATACAGACGTTTTTGGCAACCATTTTTCGAGAGCCTCCGGCCTCTAGGGTGCATTACACTGGCACGAAAATTCACACAGGAAGTGCTGATAAAAGAAGCAGACTGACACAGCAGCAGGGGGGACAGCATCACAGGCGCAGCATAGCAGTACCTATCCAGGGTGGTGAGTCCTCTGGGTGACCCGGCCTCTCTGCAGCACAGGAGGGTGGCCTATTGATATCTTGCCTGGAGCCCTGTGAGTGTCAGCGTGGGGTCAGCATGGCATCTGAGCCAGATGTCTTCTCCCCTGAAACACCAGATTTAGCAGCTGGTGCCCCTGAGGTGTCTATGAACGCTATGACTGCAATCCTAGAGGCGTTTGCTGCCAGGGTGGAAGCAGCACACGGGAATACAGGGGGTAGTAAACGCCCCATCCCCTGCAAGCTTCTGGGGATAATTCTGGTGCAGAACCAGGTCCAGCTACGGCTCGGGCCCAGATTCTGACGCATCAGAGACTGCAGACCGTGACCGGACAGTGAGGAGCACTCCAAGTCCAGGTCAGTACGCAAGACGGCTTTGGTATCTGACCTTATTACTGCAGTGCGGGATATGCTAAAATTGGAAAATACTGCAGAAGCAGCAGAGACTCCGGTCCACTTGGGTTTCATAGACCTGCCCGCACTGCTAAGGTGTTCCCTTGTGTGTCTTTTGATAAACTCTTATACAAGGAATGGGAGAACCCACTGAGGGTCTTTACAGCCCCAAAGAGGTTTGCGGTACGGTACCCCTTTTGAGGAGAGTTTTCTGAAGAAATGGACCTCTCCCCCCTATAGTGGACCCTCCGGTGTCCAGACTTGATAGAGCCACCACAATTCCTGTAGAAGGGGCTCCTGTTTTCAAGGACCCTGTGGATAAGAAGGCTGAAGCACTCGCTTGCTACCTATACTCAGTGGTAGGCTCGGCAGTACGCCCGGCATTGGCGGGGGCCCTAGTGTCTCACACACTTACTGAATGGGCAAGATTGCTACTCCAGGGGTTAAGGAGCGAGATGCTCCTCCTGATGAGATAACATTGGCCGACCTGTTGGTCCAGGGCCTTAGGTTTGTCTGCGAGTCAGACATGAATACTATTCCCCTGCTGTCTAAAACTTTGGTTTATGCAGTAGCAATACGCCGCCTGATCTGGCTAAAAGGCTGGTCTGCGGACCAGACTTCCAAGAAAGCCCTGTTGGATCTGCCTTTTAAGGGCGACAGACATTTTGGGGCTTCTCTGGATGACCTCATCAAGGATGCCACAGGAAGTAAAAGCACTTTGCTTCCCCAAATTAGCAAGGGTAAGGGGCCACGCCAAGGGCCCTCCTTTACTGCACGCAAGTGGTTTTTTCATCCCCCTAGGGCGACAGGGAAAAGACCCCAGGCCGATAAAGCGCCTGCCCAAGGACAAAAGCGTCCCTGGTCCCGCATACCCAATAAGCCTGCGGACAAATTTGCGTCCGCATGAAGGTCCACCCCCACCCAGCTCTCGGGTGGGGAGACGTCTTCGCAAATTCGCGACTCAGTGGACAGCTCTAATCTCCGACAGGTGGGTTTGCGAAGTAATCTCCTCAGGCTACAAGATAGAGTTTCTCTCTTGTCCACCGGACAGATTCAACACCTCCAATCTCCAGCTACTACCGACCCGCCGGGAGGCCCTGTATGGGGCGGTCCAGGGTCTACTGGAACGCGGGGTAGTTATTCCAGTTCCAGAACTGGAACTGGGTTTTTACTCAAATCTGTTCATTGTGCCGAAGAAGGAGGGGGTTCGTCCAAGCTTGGATCTCAGAGCCCTCAATTGCTTTGTGAAGGTACAAAGTTTTCGGATGGAGTCGGTTCGATCTGTAGTCACGGCTCTCCATCCGGGGGACTTTCTGGCCTCCTTGGACATCAAGGACGCATACCTGCATGTCCCTATATACTCCAGACACCAGAGGTTTCTGCGATTTGCTATCGGGAAGGACCACTACCAGTTTGTGGCCCTCCCGTTGGGCCTTGCCTCAGCACCCAGGACGTTCACCAAGGTGCTCGCTCCGATTCTGGCACTTCTAAGACAGCGGGGTATCGCTATCACAGGCTACTTAGACGACCTTCTGCTGAAGGCCCCTTCAAGCTCAGAATTAGAGGTAAGCGTGTCCTTAACCTGTCAGACTCTTCGAGACTGTGGTTGGATACTAAACACGCAAAAGTCAGTATTGGTGCCCACTCAACGCCTAGGGTACCTGGGGTTGATTCTGGATTCTTCAGAGGCAAAGGTATTCCTCCCTGTGGAGAAGTTGCAGACCCTCCGTGCTGCAGTACGGCAGCTGACTTCCAGGAATTGGTCGTCACTCCGTTTTTTGCATGCGAGTGTTGGGCCTCAGGGTAGCCTCCTTCGAGGCGGTTCCATATGCTCAATACCACACTCGAGTGTTACAGAAGGAAGTTCTGTCCAGATGGAACAGATGTCCATCATCTCTGGATTATCAAATCCGAGTGAGCCACATAGTTAGGAGATCCCTGGTATGGTGGCTGACAGCACCGGCTCTAATGGCCGGGAAGTCATTTCTTCCGGTTTACTGGATAGTGATCACGACGGACGCCAGCCTTACAGGTTGGGGGGAGTCTGGGGTGTTCAGTCGGCGCAAGGTCGCTGGACCCCAGAGGAAGCCCTCCTGCCGATCAATGTCCTGGTAATCCGGGCGATCAGGCTGTGCCTCTTCAAAAGGTCTCAGAGGCTGCAAGGGCGTCCAGTCAGGATCCAGTCAGACAACGCCACAGCAGTGGCATATGTCAATCATCAAGGAGGAACAAGAAGCTCAGCTGCAGCATCGGAGATCGCTCGCATCCTGAAGTGGGCAGAGAGGAGCGTACCGGCACTGTCGGCCGTGTACATTCCGGGTGTGGAAAACTGGCAGGCGGACTACCTGAGCTGCCAGATGCTGGACCAGGGAGAAGGGTCCTTACACCCGGAGGTGTTCCAACTCCTCTGCCAAAGAGGGGGCACACCAGACGTAGATCTTCTGGCTTCCCGACTCAATCGGAAGGTATTGAGATTTGTGGCCCGGTCAAGAGACCCATGGGCAGACGCAACGGACGCGTTGGTAGCATCGTGGGGTCAGTATCGGCTAATCTAGGCCTTCCCTCCCTTAAGGCTTCTTCCTCTTCTGCTCCGCAGAGTGGAGGCAGAGGGAATTCCAATGATCCTAATCGCTCCAGATTGGCCTCAGCGTCCTTGGTACGCCGATCTAGTATGTCTGGTAGCAGACGTCCCCTGGCGCCTACCACTACGGAAGGACCTGCTATCGCAAGGTCCCATATTCCATCCTGCTTTACAGTCATTGGCTTTAACGGCATGGCTGTTGAGAACCAGGTACTGAGAGACCGGGGCCTGTCAGACTCAGTAATCTCTACTATGAGAAGTGCTCGAAAACCGTCCTCTAGGAAGGTCTATCACCGCACTTGGAGGGCCTACATCTCCATGTGTGAGGAAATGAAATGGCATCCGCGTACCTATTTGGTTTCCAGAATTCTGCTGTTTTTACAGCATGGGGTGGACCAAGGGCTTGCCCTAAGTACGATTTAAGGGTCAGATATCTGCCCTGGCTGTCTTTTTTTTTTTCAGCGACCCCTGGCGACTCACTCTCTCGTGAGTACATTTGTGCAGGGGGTCCGACATGTGGCCCCTCCGGTCCGTCCCCCGTTACTTCCGTGGGACTTGAACCTGGTCCTCTCAGTGCTTCAGAAGGCACCGTTTGAGAATATTAGAGATATTCCCCTGTTGACACTTTCTCAGAGTGGTCTTTTTGGTGGCTGTTACGTCAGTTAGACGAGTCTCTGAGCTGGCAGCCTTGTCCTGCAAGGCTCCCTATTTGATTTTCCACAAGGATAAAATGGTGCTGCGGCCGCAGCCTTCCTTTCTTCCGAAAGTCGTTTCGGCTTTTCATCTCAACGAAGACATTGTACTTCCATCCTTGTGTCCTCAGCCGTCGAATCCTAAGGAGTCGGCGTTGCATTCCTTGGACGTTGTCCGAGCTTTCAGAGTATACCTATCTGCTACTTCCCTGTTCCGGAAGTCAGACTCACTGTTTGTTTCGGTGGCTGGTCCCAAGAAGGGCCAAGCAGTCTCATCGGCCACCATCTCTAGGTGGATCCGACAGTAATCCAGGCTTACGCCTTAAAGGGTCAGGCGCCCCCCTTTCCTGTCACGGTGCATTTGACCAGGGCAATAGGTGCCTCTTGGGCTTTCCGACATCAAGCGTCTGTTTCCCAATTATGTAAAGCGGCGACTTGGTCGTCCGCTCACACTTTCACAAAATTCTACAAAATTGATGTAGGTGCATCTTCGGATGCCTCTTTTGGCCGCAAGGTTTTGCAAGCGGCTGTTTAGAGTTGCAACTCCTCCGTTGGAGGAGTGCTGTTTTGTGTTTGGGGTGAAGTTTATTTTTATGCTGTTACCACCCCTCGTTTTTTTTCTCTGACACTGCTTTGGGACGTCCCACTTTGTCAATAGAGAAGCTGTGTCGGTCCATGGACGAAAGAGTAAATAGGATTTTTTACTCACCGTAAAATCCTTTTCTCTGAGTCCATGGACCGACACAGCACCCACCCCTCTTAAGTTTGTACTGCTTTTTGACGAACTGATCTGCGAAGATGCAGACTGAGAGGGTATACCCAGAGGGTCCGCCCCCTGGGCGGTACTGTAGAAGGTGTGATGCAACACTTTTTACAAGTTTTTCTGCCTAGTCACTCCTAATTAACGGATAATACCCACTTTGTCAATAGAGAAGCTGTGTCGGTCCATGGACTCAGAGAAAAGGATTTTACGGTGAGTAAAAAATCCAATTTTTTTCTATTCGCACCAAACCGCATGTAACGAAATTGCAGCTAAACGCTGTGTGTGACTGGGGCCATAGGAAAGTATTGTGTGCTTTTAGCTGCGGTAGAAAACTAGAAAATCTGCAGCTAAAAGAACCATTCTATCCGTCCGTGTGAGAGGGGCCTAATACAGGAGGTGTGTTACTGGCCAGATCACCAGGTGAGAACAGAAGGGAAAAAAGCCTAAAAATAAATAAAACAAAATGGATGTCCCAATGCGAGTGTCTCAAGCCATCACAAATAATCCCATAATGTGCCTAATGTTTGTTTCCTATGGGTCCTCTGCTCCATCTAGTGGTCATAATGCAGTATGTCCTTGAAAAACCTTAAATGGAAATATAAGGCATTATGGCCACTAGATGGTGCTGAGGACCATAGGAAATAAATGTATTGGGCACAATACAGGATTATTTGTGACAGCTGAACAAACTGCTCGAGACATTCGCATTGCAAATGTTTTATAGATTAGCTGCGAACGGTAAATGAAGGCTTTGCTGATTAAAGCGTAGCACAGGAAGTTATCAGCCCACACGTTTGGCAAGACCAACAAATGTTTTTGACACTTCTCACAGATATAACCAAATGCTCTAAACAGAATATTTAGCAAAATAAAAGACGCAATAAAGAGTTCATTGTTGGAATTTTCATACCCATAAAAGACCAACTCTGCACTGCAATGGTTAATGGCTCATGTCTAGGAGGGGAGAAGCAATTATTTTTTTTGGCACCGCTTAACGCTCCCACACCTGTTCATCCCCTATGGAGCAGAGCAATGCTCCTTCATCCAGAGTGGGGGCACTCTAATACAGGAGGTGTGTTACTGGCCGGATCACCAGGTAAGAACAGAAGGGGAAAAGGTGTGGGGAAAAGGAAAACCAAAGCAGTCACCACATCTAATGATTGGTAAGCTGCAATATATTACATTTTTGGTTTTTAACGTTTGTAATGTGCTTTTTTTTTTTTTTTCTTTTTTTCATTTGTCCATTGAGACCTTTTTTATTCTATCACCCTTAGTGTATCAGTGCCCCCTTTTAATCCGATTAGGGTTTTCTCTTCATCGCTCTAACATTCCTGCAAGCTCCGGTGCCTCACTATAGTCAAAAGCAGAATCCCGCTAAATGCAATCGAGCTTTCATGAAAGGCCAATTTGGCTGATCTTGTTAAAAATTATCTGGCATTCTGGGAAGCGACTTTCAAGATTAGCGCACAGCGAATTGCTTTTTATGTGGCTGCAAATAACATTTATGTTTCGAGTGATGCCCTTAAAACCATGTAATTTATCGCAGGACCTAATTGCTGTAGTTTGGAAGCGGCTTGGATTGGAAGGAATAAATTTAAAGGCCAGGAAATGTTATGAACAGCTGTCCAGAAATGTTAGGAAGAGATTTTTATCTCCAATAAACAGTCCTCTGTAGACGTTTTATGACATTGTTCTGCTGGAGGAGAAATGTCACCCAAATGTGATCGAAGGCCGGCCATAGCCGCGCAGATGTCTCACCGGAAACCACGGATAGTAAGACATCTGTACATCCTCAAACATCGCCAGGACCGGCTGCTCTGTAACCTGCAACTCCATGCAGTGATGGAGGGTCGTGTCCCCTCAGTGGCATTTTAAACAGATTTTAAGAATGAAATCTTTATGCAATTTGTAGCAAAGTCCTGAGTCCCTTGAAGCCTAATGGTGACAGTTGGGGACAGTTGACATCCTTCTGTGTAGAGTGGGTTGCAAGGCATGGTAGGTGTAATAATTAGCAAGATGAAATGGGCACCAGACACTTTTTGAATGCGAAGAGATTTATAGTCTCTTGAGCAGAACTGTGGGAGAGAGGGTTAGGGCCAGGACACCCTTAAGGTAGATGCAATGATAATGAGCAGACTCCGAGACTTCTATAGGAAGTCGGCTATAGAGGTGAAGGCCTCCAGCCAAGCTTCTGTATAGGTTAGGACCCGTCTCCTATCGCAACAGTCTTGTAGTAGTTACTAACGGTAGTATGTTCAACTATTGGCAACACAAACCGTTATCGGTTTACTCCACAATCACTCACTGTGGATCTTCAATCAACAAACTCCCAGTCTTTCACTAGTCTTCGGATCCAATAGCCACTGGATCTCCTGAGCTCTTCCACTTTTAGCATTCAGTATCTTAAGCATCACCACGCTTCCCTGCTGGGTCCCTGGGTTGGCACTCAGATGCCCTTCAAGTGTCACCTCTGCTGACCCGCTGGGTCCCTGGCTTGGCACCCACTGCTGCTCCACAAGTGTCACCTCTGCTGTCCTGCTGGGTCCCACTGATGCTCCACAAGTGTCACTTCTGCTGTCCTGCTGGGTCCCTGTGCTGACAAATGAGCATGCTTGACAGGAGGAGGGTGAAGAGTGGTGGCTCATCAGTTGGTTGCTGCTCCTTCATTGTCCAATAAGAGGCCTGAGGTGTGTTCTTGACTAGGCTGTGCTGCTGCAGCGGAGGTTGAAGATCTGGCTGGCAGGTGTATCTTGATCACTAAACTGGAAGCACAGGAATACAAACAATATGAAGAGTAAAATTGTGTATAAAGTTACCCACCTTAAAGCAGTATTAAACCCAAAAGCAAACATGTATTCTATTGCAGCTTACCAATTTTTCGATGTGATGGCTGCTGTTTTTCAGAAGCTTGAGCTATCCAGCAGAATGTATCAGTTTACAGCAAGGGTCTCCAAACTTTCAAAACAAAGGGCCAGTTTACTGTCCTTTAGACTCTAGGGGGGGCCAGACTGTGGCCATCGGGAGTAGAAAATGTCCCAGCATCAGTCGGAGTAAACGGTACCCCATCATTGGTGTCATAGGGAGGAATTGTGCGCCATCATTGGTGTCATAGGGAGGAATTGTGCGCCATCATTGGTGTCATTGGGAGGAATTGTGCGCCATCATTGGTGTCATTGGGAGGAATTGTGCGCCATCATTGGTGTCATTGGGAGGAATTGTGCGCCATCATTGGTGTCATAGGGCCCCATTGTTGGTGTCATTGGGAGGAATTGTGCCCCTTTTGTTGGTGTCAGTGAATGAAATGGTGCCCCAAGGTTCAGATAAAAGCAAGACAAGGGCAACATCTGGTCTCCGGCCGCAGTTTGGAGACCACTGGTTTACAGGGCTAGACAAACCACTTAACACTGGTAGGGGTGATCAGCTATTATTTATTCATAGAAAACCTTTATCCCAAAAGGAAGAAAAAAAGTTTGCTGTAACTGATTATAAAGTATTAGCTGGAGTTTGACTTTAATTTTCTTAGTGTATTTCAGTCTGCTAATGCATACAACACTCCAATTGACAAAAGATTTTCTAAAAGCTCATTTTATTTCAGCTGTCAGTTTGCAAAAAATGTTGGTACAACCTGCGTGCCAGTGGTGGCTGGTGGTATATTTGGGGGGGGGGGGGGGGCGATGTTCTATCGAGAAATGCCTCCGATGGGTATGCGCAGTAACCAAAGTCACTTCAACTGATATGTTGATCAAATGGCGTGACGTCAACACGGCACATGCGCAGATCGTTGGAGGCAGTATTTGACCATCTGCCAAGCGCAGAGGGAGAAGATTGTGCCTCGCTATTGCGGGGCAGGTTGTGGGTATCTTGAAGGGTGCGTTTTAACCCGCCCTTAGACACAGCCAAAACACGCCGTTTATCACACTGAACCCGCCATGCAACAGATGGAAAGCACGACATTCAATACAGGCAAAACCCGCCCCGCAACAGCGACGCAGAATCTGACAAGTACGTTCCCCCTTCACTGTTTGCATAGCGTCGGGTAATGCCTCAGACGATGTGCGCATGCGCTGGATTGACGTTACGCCAGCTGATCAACATATCGGCTGGAGTGACGTTTGTTACTGCGCATGCGCAGACCCATCAGAGGCATTTTAGACGGGGGCATTTCTTGATGGAACAACATTTTGGGGAGATTTCCCCAACTTTTCTACATATGTGAAAGTAGTTACCAGTACAAAATGTTCTTTTTATTGCCACCAGGACTAGAGGGGAGTGAAATAATCCACAGTGGAGTCATAGCAGTAAAAGAAAATCCAAAAAGTATTAGGTTATGTCCCAACTCTTTGCCACACTTCTCCTTAATTCCCATGTGTGCTTTACTTTTATTTTTCCTTTTCTGTAAAGTGGACCTGGGAAAAAAAAGTATTGCTTCCTCAATTATGAATTTACCTAAATTGGGTCTTTTTAAGGTGCTTTGAACAACATAATGGATGCTCATAGCTACTAAATACCTGTCTAACACCTTCTGACCCAATATAATGGTAGTAACATATATAGCTGTATATTCAGTACTGTGCTGTTTTTGTTTTGACTTTCACAATGGTACAAAATGAAAATAATTTGAAAAAAATTGGTATATCCTAGTAGAGATGCGCTGGCACCTGGTAAATCCATCAAATGAAAAGTCTTCTCTGGCTTCACATACTGGAAGTCACATCACAAGTACAGTAACGCGTTTCGGCTGTAGCAGCTTTTCCCATGGCACCTATGCTATGAGGAAGGCTGTTACAGCCAAAACCCATTACCTGTGATGTGAATTGTGTAGCCAATAAATTATTTTTAATTTGTAAGATTTATAGGGTGCCGTCTCATCTCTACTATGGAACTTCTGCTTGCGTGTGGGGAAGACTTTTTTTTTTTTTTGCCCTGAGCACTAGTCTTCAGCCATGAGGGACTGAGCAGGTGGTTGAGCTTGAGTATTGTTTAACTCTTGGGTCTAGGTTATCCTACTTCTAGCCTTGCGTCCAGGCAGGAACCTAAGTCTGTGGGGGACTCTTCTCTAACCCTTATTTACCCCTTCCCTTCTACACCCTTCTGCCCTCCTTTTTGTTCTCCTACCCTGAATTTATTCTTTCCCTTTATTTAGCGGGGGTTCCAAATTTAGGGACTGCTATACCAAATGTAGGGGTGATTTGAGGGGTAGTTGACTCAAATCTTATCAATTGCTGGACTCTGTCTTGTTGCTGTTTCGCCTGGTGTGCAGTTCCCCTAAGAAGTATGGGTGGCGCTGTCATCTATACTTGGGGTTGAACTACAGGTGATGGAGCAGCGATTTGGTGTCTCCTCTCGGCAGCCGTACAGTGGGTGGGTGGACCTGCTGTGCATATGCCGGGAGGGGGTACAAAAGGGGCAGACGCGGTAGAGTTAGGGTCGTGTTGCCGCCCCAGGGACCTGTACCCGGGGGAAGGTATTGTGTGGAGTCCAGTTTCGAGTGCATGGCCCTCCAGGCCATGGGGCCACGTGTGCCTCAGTCCCAGGCACCTTTAGTCCTGGGACTGCAACTTCAGCCCTGGGCCCAGCACCTTTAGCTGGAGCCCACTTCGGGAGGAAGAATCCCAGGGTGCCGCCTTGCGAGGGGACCCGTTTCTGGAAGAGGAGGCTGGGGGAGGACCGTTCCGAAGGACTGGGGAGAAACTCAGTGAAGGAAGGGGCCCAGTCCCTCTCCGGAGGGTTGTCATTCATCCGGAAACCAGGGGCCTAACATCTGGACCATCAGGAGGTTTGGAGCACCATAGATCCTGTGGCAGAGGATCTCCTAAATGCATCCATTAGGGAACTAAATTGACTGTTCGAGCTACACGCCATCGAGTGACTATCCGGGTGAGCTGTACCCACTTGGGATCAAGTGGCGACAAAGCCAGGAGTGCCTGAATTCCACATCTGTCTTCCTAACACCTTTCTCCTTTCATGCATAAGAAAATAAAGCTCTGCGTTGGAGTGATGTACTGGTGTGGACCTTGGAGTTACTTGGGACATAGAGACTTTTGTCCTTATACACTAGGGACAGAAACCAACACTGAGGGGATTGCCGCAAAGACCCGTAAGGAAACTAAGTGTGCCTAACCTCTGTAACCCAGGGGGTACGGGCATGGAAGAGACCACGCACCCCTTCCTCTAGAGAACAAGCCAAATAGAGGAGGAGAGAGGCGGTGGCCGCTGCTCTGCACTTAAAAGAACTCTTCAGCCCCTTGGGGTAGCCTACCTGGCCTGCAGTCCGTCAATCCTGGTACGAACTATGAGACTGAATTCATTTGTTTTGTTCTCTTTTCTCTACAAATTGTTTTCTGTGAATGTTCTGGGCCCCTACATGGATTTCCCGGTTTTCATGCCTCCTCTCTTGAATCAATACATTTAATTGAATGAGTCATTAAAATTAACTTTTGTTAGGAAGGACGGCAAGGTACGCTATATGGCCAAGTTTGTAGACATTTGACCATCACGCTATATGAGCTTATTGGACGTCTCATTCTGAAACCTTAAGCTTTAATATGGAGTTTCCTTCTCTCTGCAGCTATAACAAGTCTCTACTTTTCTGAGGCGGCTTAGGATTTTGGGGCCCCGCCTCGTGTTTCTGTGAAAATCTGTGCCTATTCAGCCAAGGAGCATTTGTGAGGTCAGGTGCTGATGTAGGATGAGAAGACCTAGCTCACAACTAGCATTCCAATTCAACCCAGAGGAGTTAAGTGGGGTTGAAGTTGGGTCTCTGTGCAGCCCACATAATGTCTTTAAAGGGGTTGTAAAGGTTTGTTTTTTATTTTCTAAATAAGTTCCTTTTTAAGCTAGTGCATTGTTGGTTCACTTACCTTTTCCTTCGATTTCCCTTCTAAATGTTTTTTTGTCTGAATTTCTCACTTCCTGTTCCTCCTCAGTAAGCTTGCCTCCATCATCTGAGCCGTTCTGGCTGGGGGTTAGTCAGCATGCTCGCCCCTTCCCTTGGGACTACATCCCCGTGGGGAGATGCTGTAAACGTTCACAGCATCTCCCTGGAAGGATGTAGTCCCAAGGGAGGGGGCGAGCACGCTGACTAACCCCCAGCCAGAATGGCTCGGATGATGGGGGCAAGCTTACTGAGGAGGAACAGAAGTGAGAAATTCAGACAAAGAAAAAAACATTTAGAAGGTAAATCTAAGGAAAAGGTAAGTGAACCAACAATGCACTAGCTTAAAAAGGAACTTATTTAGAGAATAAAAAACAAACCTTTACAACCCCTTTAAACCAAACTGGCCAGCCATGTTTTTATGAAGCTGGCTTTGTACGTAGGAAAAGAGTGGTGCTGAAACAAAAAAGAATCTTCCCTAAAGTTGGAAGCACACAATTTGTCTAAAATAAAACACCTGAACTCAATAGTGGTGTTTACGTAACTTGTGTCCATATAGTGTAGCATTGAGGGCTGCATGTTGTCTGAGGTTTAAACCCCTTATTGTCTGATACTGTGCCATATGTTCTAATAATGAGATAATAATGGGGTGTTTGAACTCCGCTATCTTTGTGTATTCACTCATTCCCCTCTTTCAAGAAGAGTTTTATTTTGTTTGGATGGCTTTTTTGCAAACAGCTCTTCAAAGCCTGCTCAAAAGCTGCATTTAATCTCCCAAAGGTGTCATTACCTGCATGAGGAGGCCTGTCATTATGTGGCACGAGGATCTGTTCATGCAAGGAAGCTCTGCATCAGATTCATGGCAGAGGGGACTGATGTCATCGCTTTCAGGACTACACATGGTTATTAAGCGTGATATTTAGACTGTGCGGCTATAGGTGTAAATTGTTCATGGGTGAAATTTGTTTGGCTCGGCACTCGGGGTTCCATGTCTGTTAGGTAAACGTATCTTTGCTTTCATCGGGAACAGTTCTTGTGATGAGAACAGGCCTGCTTTTAAATACATATGAACTGGAGTGTGCTGTAACCATGGCAACCAACCGTGATACTGGCTCTCATAGTGCGCCTCCGTACAAGCAACCTGTTTGTAGAAATCTGAAGTGATCATTGAGGAAAATATTTCATTAGGCCATAAAATTCATGTTTTGTTTTTTTTTACAGATTCTGCAAACCTTAAAGTAGATGTAAATCCAGTCGCTTAACCACTTCAATGCCAGGCACTTGCACCCCCTTCTTGCTCTGGCCAATTTTCAGCTTTCTGCGCTGTCACTGTTTAAATGACAATTGCGCGGTCATGCTACACTGCACCCAAACAGAATTTTTATCATTTTGTTCCCATAAATAGAGCTTTCTCTTGGTGGTTTTTGAGCACCTCCTGCAGTTTTTATTTTTTGCTAAAAAAATAAAATAAGACCGAAAATTTTGAAAAAAATACGTTTTTCTTTTGTTTCTGTTATAAAAGTTTGTAAATAAGTACGTTTTCTCCTTCACTGACGGGCACTGATAAGGCAGCACTGACGGGTACTGATAAGGCAGCACTGACGGGTACTGATAAGGCTGCACCAATGAGGTGGCACTGATATGCGGCACTGATGGGCATTGATAGGCAGCACTGGCACTCTTGGGTGGCACTCTTGGGTGGCACTGATAGGCGACACTGATGGGTACTTATGGGTGGCACTGATTTGCGGCACTGGTAGGCTTCGTGGATGGGCATTGATTGGCAGCTGCCTGGGCACAGATTGGCATTTCCCTGGTGGTCTAGGGGGGCATCCTGGTGGTCCAGTGTGATGGCCATCCCTGGTGGTTCCGGCGGCGTCCTGGGCGGGCATCCGAGGGGGGGCTGCGCTGATAAACAATCAGCACAGACCCCCCCTGTCAGGAGAGCAGCCGATCGGCTCTCCTCTACTCGTGTCTGTCAGACGCGAGGGAGGAATAGCCGATCAACGGCTCTTTGTTTACATCGTGATCAGCCGTGATTGGACACGGCTGATCACTTGGTAAAGAGCCTCTG
Source organism: Rana muscosa (assembly GCA_029206835.1). Classification (NCBI taxonomy): domain Eukaryota; kingdom Metazoa; phylum Chordata; class Amphibia; order Anura; family Ranidae; genus Rana; species Rana muscosa. The sequence continues at coordinate 267,077,187 of CM055124.1, forward strand.
ACTGAGGCTCTTTACCGAGATCGGTGTAGCAGTGTGTCAGACTGACATGCTGCACCACTGATCGCCGCGATGCACGCCCCCACGGGCGTGCAGAAGCTGTTATCCTGCTGGACGTCATATGACGTCCAGTCAGGATAACTGAACCACCGCCCGGCCGTCATTCTGCTATAGGCCGGGCGGGAAGTGGTTAAAGACTAAGTTAACCTTTTCCAGAAAGTGGCCTATGCAGTCAAGGGGCCCCAGTAGATATTAAAAATATATGCGCAGCTTTTAATTTTGTTTTACCCATAGGCCATTTGAGTCCCCTCAAACTCTCAGAAACCCACTAAAAAAACTCCCAGTTAGCAATTCTCATGTTCTGCCTTGTTGCTAGAACGTTGGTTTTCAATCCTGCAATGCTGGGAGTGAGCATCTAATGGGTTTCATGTCCCAGCAACAATGCAGGATGTGGGGGGTTGCTAATTGGGTATTTTTTTTTAGACCGACTTTTGAGGGGTTCCAAAGGCCTACAGAAAAAAACAATTATCCTTTTACAAAGCTGCACAGATTTGAAATATCTACTGGGGGCCCCTTGACTGCACAGGCTTTTTTCTGGAAATGGTGAACTTGGCCTTTAAAGTGGAACTAAACCCTCCTGTTTTCACCCAAGCAAGCTGCCATCTTAGCCTCTGTTTGATCTGCAGTTGATGGTGCTTCACAGTTTTTAAATATGCAGCTTTTGTTAATTATTGCTGATGGTCTTTTTTAAATCATATTTTTGGCATGTTATTTAACTTTAAAAGCCTCCCTTGATTTAACATCCAAAATCTGTAAGACTGCTGCTGGGCGCCGCCATCTTGGATTTGATATCAGCAGCCACAGAGCTCTCACTGAAGTGATTTCATTTATAACAGCCTACCCGAGAGGAGCTCTTAAAACGTTTCTGGGCCTTGGGAAGCCTTTGCCAAAACCAATTGATTGCGATTTGGTGGCAAAAATGCCCCTTACATTGGTGATCAGTGGGTGGTGGTCAGAATACCACCCTAGATGCTAAAAAAAAGTAATTGGCGTCATGTTGCTGGGTCCTCAAAGTGGTGTTGGCCCTGGAACTATGCAGGCACCATCAGATCAGAGGTCAATCAACCACAGCTCAAGGAAGCCCTGACAGCTTCTGGAGAAAGCCTAGCGTGCCACTAAAAAATGGCTGCTTTGTAATATTTCCCTTCATCCCTACATCAGCAGCTCCATAAGAGGAGAGGGCTAGGACATGGAGGTAGGGAGGGGGTTATGCTATGGAGTTGACTCTACTGGAGTAATGAAATTTTCGAGAAAGTTCAAACTTGCCAGTGCATGCCATATTGTTTATGGAAAAGAAACACTGCAAGCAAGCATTTGAAATAACCTTTGTCTCTAAGCTTTTACCTGCAAATTTGTGTTTAAGCTTTGTATGTGTAGCACTACCCCCGTAGGAGCTACTGGTTTGTTTTTGGGTTTGCACGTTGCGTCTTCAGCTTCGTTGTCGGGGTGAGAAAGTCTGTATTAAATGCAATGTCCACACAAGATGTAAAACCTTCAACTGTTGGTTTTATTTTTGCTGCAATAACTCGTATAGAAAGTAGAAGGTATGAGAAGAAAGAGGAAGGTTCAGGTACACGTTGTAGAAATGTCTAAAGTCATCCACCACTCTCCCTGTTGAGTGGGTATTGCTCACCCGGATAGACCCCTCACCTGGCCTAGCAGCCGGAACGATGCACAAACCAGTATCAGGACAGTCTCTGCCACAGACCGTATGAGAACAAATATGGATAGCCAGGAATCCTCTGCCACAGGATTTCAGTCCCGAACATCCAGCCGTACAGTTAAAGAACCTTTAAGCCGATCCGGCAAACTGCTTGGCTTTTAAAGTACTGGATCCCCGCTTAACAAGGTCTCCAAGCCTCTCCCAAGACATTAGCACTTTGCTGGTCTCCTCCAGGGCAGGTCCTTCCCCCGGTTTCCTTCATTAATCAGCTTCCTCCCTCTCGGTGGAAAGCTTGGGATCCCCTTTAGGATTGTAGGCCCCAGCCAGACTAGCCGGGCCTACCAAATAGTGATACAGCCTTGGGCCAACGTGGCCCCGAGGCCAGAATCGCGTGCGTGCACACACACCTCGCGACGGGAGGGCAGCGAGGTGAAAAACGACCCCGAACAATGGCGTCTGCTCCTTAAGTATTCCTCCCCAGCATGCACAGTGGGGCACCACTCCCACTGTACCACTGCCGAGAAAGGACACCCAATGCACCATGGTCTGCCTGTATTCCAACATGGGCCTGAGGTGGTACCGCCACCTTCAGGCAACAAGGGAAAACACTACCAGGCACCACCATAGCCAGAACAGAGGCAATTTAGATATAATCATATAGATCTGAGCCCAACTATTGACTCAGACAACCCCTAAATTTACACTAGCGCCCCCGATCATTGGGGGCAGGGCGCTACATATGGCTTAAAGGGCCATTTAAAAAATGGTTTCTTCTGTCTGGGTAAAAGCTGACTGCAGAGGTAGGATAAGTTAGCACATCGTGTATAGAGATCTTCAAGTCCCCAAGGATAGACTGAAGGTAAACTGGTGAACATTTTGAGTGGACTGATCCTGGAAGAAACAGACCCAGTTTATGGGGTAAGAAACATCTGTGCGAGTACGCCCAGCATTATTCAGAAAAATCCATTTATCTTGGATCTCCGAGGCCTGAATTGTGGGAAAATGAGCTTGGCGGATTAATGGACTGAGTCGAATGAAAGGAAGCTTTTCTTGTGGTAGGTATTTTATAAAAATAATTCTACTGATGTGCTTCTCGTTCCAACTTTAATGTTGTCGAAAGCGTTTGGAAACCTTGCAGAGTTTCCTTCTTTTTTTTTTTTTTTCTGGTGTAAAGAATAAATTATTATGCCTAATTAACATGGTATGTAGGTCATATTAAATTTGAATGCTTTGTTAATGACGGGACATGTGGCACTTTGTCAGCGCCTTTCTTTTTCTCGTGAAATGTAAATAGCTTTGTCTGGCAGATTTAACCTGAATGCTGTTCTAAGAAGGCTCGTAAAACAGTGCGCTTGACATGTAAACAGTAGCTCAGATGACAGTTTTTAAACAGACAGTAGAAAAGGTGTTTAAATGACATGAACTTTAAAATCGTATTTGCTTTTATTGCGCCTAGTATAAGGTGACCAGATTTTTAAAATTTAAATCCGGGGACATTTTTTTTTTTTTTAATGGCGGCAATCAGCGACTCTCTGCCCGTCGCCGCCCGCCTCACAGCCTGTCAAGTCTTACTTTCCGGGCCCCGGCTATTACTGGGTGCTGGTGGGGAGCGGAGGAGGATCACTCTGCAGGGAAGGCAAGGAGATAGGCAGGCGGCCGGGACTTGAGCCAAGGCAGAAGAACATGTTGAGCGGAGCTGAATGGGCATTCACCCGAAACTGAAGAAATATTCCCTCCGCTTCGACCAGCACATGATCATCAGAAAGGGGCACCGATAATGGAAAAAATACACCCCCCTAAGCTAGTAGGAGCGGGGGGGGGGTGTAATTCTGATTTTTATGTTTTTTAATTCTGCACCGACTGTCTTTGAAATTGCCCCAGCTCATGTTCAAATCCAATCCGGGGACAAAACCGGGGACTGAATTGGTCTGGGGACAGTGTCCTCAATCTGGGGACTGTCCCCGGAAACCGGGGATGTCTGGTCACCCTAGCCCAGTACACAAGACTGTGTGTCTTTTTTGACTGAAATCCTAGCTGTGTGAGTTCCTTGGTCTGCTTGCCTCCTAAATATGGATTGCCCTGTTAGGAGCCATAAAGCGGAAGTAAACCCATCGATTTGCCAGCTTCAAGAAATTGTTAGCATTCCCGGCATGTGCCAGAAACATATCGCAACCAAAGCTCTCGACCAAACGTCAAACCATCCAATGGCAGGTGTCATAACTGACCACGTGGAGTATCGCGGCAGTTGACGATTAAACAGTGGACAAGATGGCAGCTTCCTTGGCTGAAAATGATAGGAGGGTTTAGTTCCACTTTAAGTCTGTCTTTATATAAGCTTCCCATAATCCCCTAAATACCAGGACAGAGGGCTAACAAAGTAAGGAACCCAGTAACTCAAGTGCTTTGACTTCATCACTAGATGCATGTCTTTTCTGCAATAAAGAGCCTTCCTGCTCGCAATTTTTAAAAGTAGGACTTTAGTTCCATGTTAAATGGTTTGTCCTAACCCCAGGGCCAAGACAAGAGGGGCATGTGCCCTGGGCGCCGCATTGAGAAGGGTGTCACTGTCCCTATGCTCCAGGGGATCAGTGTGGTCTCCCTGTCACACCTGGACAGGAGGAGCAGCAGGGCGGCATTTTCTAGACTCTATTATCTCAGGGATGCGCTCCGTGCAGGGTTCAGGGGCGCCCTATACACAGTGTAGGGTTTAGGGGTGTGCAGCCCCACTCCCCCGCCACATTCCAGCACCAAAACTGGGTGTGAGGGCCACATGAAAAGGCCTGGCGGGCTGGCTTCAGCCCACAGGCGTGGTGTGTGGTGTGTGTGTGTTGTGTGGTGTGTGTGTGTTTGGTGTGTGTGTGTGTGTTAAAGAAAGTTGAAAAATAACAGACTTACTGGCTGGATCACCAGGTAAAAACAGTGGAAGAAAGCCTGAAGAAGAAAATTAATGCAGTCATTACATTAGGTAGTTGGTAAGCTATATATAGTTTTTGGGTTTAATACTGCTTTAAGAATTCACTAAAGCGCTCCTAATTGGGTAAGGGTTACCCACCAATATGATCCACTGACTGATTGATTGAACGAGTCCTAGTGTCTTCATGTAGAGCACAATATCCACACATTTGCTGAGGGCCTGTTTCCTAACTTGGGTCAGAGCCCACCGGACCCCCTTAGTTAATGCCTGTGGGAGCGTTTTTTCTTATTCGGGGGGGGGGGCGTTGGGTGGTTAATAATCCTTTTTATAGTTAGATTTTTCAAACCTGCATTACAGGTGCACTTTGAAAAGCATTCTTCTTCTTTTTTGTTCCCATTCCATTGACCATTGTAAATTACAGGTGTGTTAGAGATGATTGCAGCCTATCCAAATATTGGCACAAGCTGTCTATGGTTTACACAACAGGGGGCAGATTCCCTGCCAAGTTCCCCAATCTTCAGCAATTCAGGATAAATAGGTGATAAAAGTAAAATTCTTCATTCACAAGAGACAGCAATTTCCTCCACGCTGCAGTCTACTGTGTATAAGGACGAAGGCTCGTGCTTTTTGAAGCTCCTTTTTCATATGTAAACTACACTGACCCCAACTGAGTGCTACTTCTCTCCATGTCCTGGGAACACTGCACGTTCTTCACTGTAATCCCAACTTTGGCCTTTTTTTTTATTTTCTTTTTATTTTTTTGGATAGAGGAGACAAAAAAGAGGTTACAACCTCTATTGAGTTTCTATTGTTCTCTCTGACCCCTTTGGGGAGATTTTCGCTCACTTCCTATCTTGGCGTCCTTGAGAAAAGTGAAATCTCCAGATTGAGATGCTCGTCCTTCTCTTCTCTGACAGTATTACTGCTGTTTTTTTTGTTTTTTTTTCCTCTCGGTCTGAAAAATTTCTCATCCCTGCTTGTACTAGTGAGAGGGTAGTATGAAGGCCCAACTCTTGGTGCCCAAGCTGCCAATCACCATGACGGAGCATTACTGCATGGTAAGTAAGGACATCACTCGATCATACATGATTGGTATTAACATGCATAAGAAAAGCATTTAAGGTTTCCAACCAACTATCCCATTTGTGCATACCGGATAACCTCAAAACGGAAGAATAACCAAACCTAATGGGACTTTTTAGGTACGTTAACAATCTAAGCCAATAAAATATCCTTTTAAAAATGGTGTATTTTATTCAATACAAAAGGTTAAAAAGAAACTCCTAAGGAAAGTGTACTATACATATAAGACCCAAACCGCTCAGGGAACCCCATATAGCAGTGTTGTCAATCTCAAGTTCGTTGCGGGCCACTTTAGCATAAAGGTTGCCCCAGTGGCAGCCGGAAAGAAGCTGGGGGCGGAGCCGGAAAGAAGCTGGGGGCGGAGCCGGAAAGAAGCTGGGGGCGGAGCCGGGAAGCAGAATGTGCAGGGTCTAGAGGAAGACCAGAGGAGGGCTGGAGTCAGCTGCCAGAAACTGCTGAATGCCGAGACCAGGAAAGGCAGAGACAAGAGCGTGCTGCGGCTGCACAGAGAAGAGCAGGATCTGTAGGACGAGTTCTGTCCTCCCCTCTGCTGCCAACTACTGAGATGGGGTGGAGATTAAGGGGGGTGCCATAGCTGTAGGAGAGGTGCAAGGTGCCATAAAAAATTATTTGCCCCATGGGCCTGGTGTTTGACACGTGTGCCATATAGGGTCAATTAAAACCTCTATGATAACAAATACATTGTTGGGTCTATATTGTGAGATTATACATTTACAAATATGTGAGTATATTGGGCCCAGAACACCATGATGGGTTTCATGGACAAATCCACTTCAAGATGAAAATAAAGCAGCATTCATTCGATAATAAACAAAATATAGTGTTATACATGACAATATGTATAATTAATTTAAAAGTAAATATACCACTTTCAGTATATTTCAAATCTCTTACACATACACTATATTACCAAAAGTATTGGGACGCCTGCCTTTACACATACATTAACTTTAATGGCATTCCAGTCTTATTCCGTAGAGTTTAATATTGAGTTGGCCCACCCTTTGCATCTATAACAGCTTCAACTCTTCTGGGAAGGCTGTCCACAAGGTTTAGGAGTGTGTCTATGGGAATGTTTGACCATTCTTCCAGAAGCGCATTTGTGAGGTCAGGCACTGATGTGGACGAAAAGGCCTGACTCACAGTATCCGCTCGAATTTATCCCAAAGATGTTCTATCGAGTTGAGTTTAGAACTCTGTGCAGGCCAGTCAAGTTCCTCCACCCCAAACTTGCTCATCCATGTCTTTATGGACCTTGCTTTGTGCACTGGTGCGCAGTCATGTTGGAACAGGAAGGGGCCATCCCAAAACTGTTCCCACAGTTAGGAGGATGAAATTGTCCAAAATGTCTTGGTATGCTGACGCCTTAAGAGTTCCCTTCACTGGGGGCAAGCCCAACCCCTGAAAAACAACCTTGCACCGTAATTACCCCTCCAGCAAATGATTTGGGCCAGTGCACCAGTGTGGTCCACTATCTTCTCCATCGCAGCATGCAGAATTTTAATTGGCTGGGAGTGTCTTGGCAACGTCCTAGCAACAGGGCAGGATGGGATGATACCACCTCTGTCAGGCTCCAGGAGGTATGTAAATGGCCTACACTTATAGCAAAGACATTTTTTAACTTTGGACAAAGCTGCACAGTTTATCTTCAGGTGCTCTTCACCTGCATAGGCATTTTTTTTTTTTTTGGTAAAGGTGAACTAACCCTTTAACATCAGGCCTCGAAGGTGAGAACTGAAGTATCGTAAACTGCGTCGTCTGTGGCAATTGTCCTTCCAGTTTTTTTCTCCAATGCACATGTAAAAAACAAAACAAATAGAAGCCAATCAGTTGCCAGAGTTAAAACGGGCAGTTCTTTTTCATACCCGAGGCCCGCTGTTTCCTGAGAAGCCTCTGTTGAGTTTCCACCACACCGTGGTCATGAGGCGGAAGTACAGAGGACTCCGTCAATCTCTCATTGTGAATCCTCATCTATATTCCAGCCACGTAGGTCAGGACAAGAAAGTGGTGCCAGGATAGATTGTCGGATATTCTGCATTTCAACTATGCGCCATTTACATGTGACTTCTCTCAGAGCCCACACCAAGTATTCCAGTGCAGGAAAATCAAATCCCCCTCAGACCTATTCATCTCCTCTGTCTGCTCAGAGCCGGATACAATGGCTTGTTACAGCAGAATCGGCTGCTGGAATCCCATTCAGCCAAACTCTTCTGCAGCTCCTGCCTGGCAGGAATGATGAAATAGGTGTTTGCAGTTGCGGGAGTCGGTTGTTTTCTTTGTATCTCTGCATTTGTATCCAGGCTTGTCTGGTGAGCCATGGTGCATTTCAATAAGATGTACAAGTTATTTTAGCCACATATGTAATAGGGGTGCAACGGATCAAAAAACTCACGGACCGGATCGATCCTCGGATCCGTCACGGATCGGATAATTTTTCGGATCTGCAAAAAAGACAAATCTTGTTGCACCCACCGGAGTTTTAGATTTCAGTTATTTTCAACACAAAACTGAGCTTATAAGCTTAAATACGTGTAGCGGACACCTCCACTCCCCTCTTTGTCTCATCTTTCTCTTATCTAGGGGGTACCTTAGAGGGGAGGGAGCAGGGACACCACGCCTGGCTTCCACCACATGTGTCAGTGCGGTATAAGCAACGGTTTTGTATTACCTTCGGGTCAGTGTTGTGCACCTGGATCCTCCCTCCAAGAGTCACCATGAACCATGTCTGTCAGAAAATGAGCTCCACACCATTAAAGTTCAACACTCCTTTTATTCTCCTTGTCTGAACACAAACAGTTGAACTCCCTTGATAGAACAGAAGAGGAGGTGTGGATGCGAACAGGCCCAGACACAATGTAAGCTGCCACTTCTCTTCCTAGAAGTGTGTCCTGGTCTCCGCACGAGGGTAGATTTCCTTCCAGGCGGTCTCCGACGAGAGACTCACTTGTCACCGGCAATATGCTGCACCGGGTCTTCAAATGAGGAGCTCCCCCTGGTCCATTGCGCCTTCCGGATTCGGGTACCCAATCCCTGGGCACCCTAGGATCTCCTTCCCTCACGGAACCCAGTGTTGGGCACTGAGCTCCGGACCTCCATCTAAGTACCTCACCCCAGGCTAAAGGTGCCTGGGATGGAACTCGACCTCCGCTGTCCTCTGGGCCTAGGCCACCCAGAGGACCGACACGACCCACCGTCCGCAAGCTGAAGGTGCCTGGGACTTTGACCCCGTGACCAAGATGGCCGGCCCCCTTTATACCCTCTCCCAGCAAGCACGGCGGGTTCCCTGCCCCACCATACCGCTGCCGAGGGAGGACAAAAAGGACGGCGCACAGCGATAACCCAACCCAGGGCGACAGCGCCACCCAATGGGCCGCGATGAATCACACATCACTGATGTCACTTCCAAATTCAAATTTACACCCGGGAAAGTACATACCCGCTACATACAGTATATGTAAATCTGACGGACCGTTTACATGTTCAATTTTAAAAGCAGCAGCAAACCTGCTGATCTTACATGGTTGCTAATGTGATAGAACACCTCTGATTTTCACATTGAACTAAATGTTCAATGTGAAAATCAGAGGTGTTCTGTCACGTTGGCAAGCATTTAAGGTTTGCTGCTGCTTTTAAAATTTAACGTTTGATTTCCAAATACTGTATTTAAGCTTCTAAGCTCCGTTTTGTGTTTGAAAGTAACTGAAATCTAAAACTTTGTTGGGTGTAACAAGATGTCCGCTTGGCCGCTTCTCACTATCACTGTGCAGGAGTGTGGGGTGGAGCAAGATGGCGGCGACGAAACATCACTACAGCGGCCGCCGCCGGGTGTACCAAGATGGCCTCCGCTCCGGAGCTAGTCCGAAGCCGCAGCCTTTCCTATGGCCAGGGCTCCGGAGCGCTCCGCGGATCGCGTGGTGTGCCGATCCGAACAGGGTGACCCGTTCGGATCACGGATCGGTGACGATCAGTTGCACCACTAATATATACAGGAGCCCTTTACCTGCATAGGCAGATTTTTGGTAAATGTAAACTATGCCTTTAAAGATAAGCTAGTACTTTGACAGGTTCTCTTGATAGGGACACCCCAATCTGCTTATACTCGTCCTTCAACAATGCAGCGCCTTTTCCTTGCAGCAGTGCTGAGTTTAGAGGAAATAGTTCACCATCTCCGGCCAGGCTTCTGGAGGTACATAAATGGCTTGCACCTATAGCAAGGGCGTTATTCAACTATAGTCAAAGCTGCAAAATTTATGTACAAGCACAACCCACCCGCATAGGCAGTTTTAAAAAAAAAAAGGTGAGCTAACCCTTTAAAACCTGTTGTTCCATTTTTGGAGCTTGCACAAGTTCATTAACGGGCCTCTTATGAGGCATTATTGGGGCCTGGTGATTGGTCACTCAGGCCAAGCACTGCATAGCGGTAGAAAAGGAAAATGGTCACATACATCCTATAACCAGATCATGTACTTCTCGACCCTCCCACAAATTAATTTGGAGGTGGGGGAGCATGGTACAGGGAAGTTTAAGTTGGGGGAGGTCCCTAGCAAAAAGATCTGTCACATGCTTCCCATACCTAGAAGTACCATGTATTCCTCAGTCCACCTACAGGTAGATGGTGAGTACAAGTTGGCGGGGGGGGGGGGGGTCCTTATCAATAAAACCTGTTGCTGTGCCATGATTAGGACACAAAGCGTAATTTTATCACCTCAAGTAACAAATTTTTTGGCTACCGTCAGCACACGTTGAAACACATTTATCAGGAAAATACCATATTATGGTCTCTAGATGGGGCTGATGATCGTGGCAAATATGTATTCATTTCCTATGATCATCAGCTTCAGCTAGCTGATCTGATGTAATGTGGTATTTTCCAATCTTGTGAATAAAGAACTTCAGACTTGGATAGAAAATGGCCTAGTAACATTAAATTTTGCAGAAAAAGCTGTTTTTGTCCTTTTTTTTATATAAAAATAAATAAAATAAAAATGTGCCCTTTAGTGTCTTGATTCTAGCCTACTAAGATTTTCCCCTAGATATACAAGGAGGTTGTGTATTTTACAAACTGATCTGAGACTGGCAGAGGAGGGAGGAGCCTATGGCTCCCCACGCCCCCAATGATGCGACAAAACGCGTAGGGGAGCTATTGCTCGTGACGTCACCACACACGCTGTAATCCAGAAGTGATTGATACGCATCCTGAGAACCGGTATTTACTGTTACAAGCACTTATCTTTTGTTGGTGTGAGTGGTTAGTCTCCTATAACAAACGAGTTATGCAGTTTTACACTATTTTGGTATTCCTAGTTCTCTTTATATGGTATGGGTGACTGTTTGTTCCTTTATTGGATGTGATATTCTGGTGACCTGATGTGGAGACCTGGAGGCAGTATTGATATTTCCCAACAAACAAATTTTATTTATACACAAGCCGAAATGAGTTTGTGCACTTACTCTGGGAAGAGTTCCATATGTTCATGGTGGTGGTACATTTTGGGATTTGAAGCACCTGGCAAATAGGAATCTTGTCACCATATTGCACCCAAGTTTGGACTTTTCCTTGTTTGGACTGATATTTTCACACTTAAATCCTATATGTCCTATTTATGATCGTCGCTTAGATCTTTGCCACGCTAAAGAAAATCAATTTTCTGTGTACAATTTTCCAGCAGCTATTTGGATCTGATAGCGCGGATACCATTGTTCGTATTCTGGAGAGAAAATTGCCTAGTAACATTAGATTTTGCAGGGGAAAATGGCTGGTTTTTTTTTCTTCAATTACTGTGAAAAAAATTGACTTGCTTTCTAGCCTACTAAGATTGTTCCCTATATCAGGGCTTGACAAAACATAGGCGCCAGGTCGCAATGGCGCCTGGAAATTGCGTTCTGGTGCCTGGATTACTCCTGCGGGTGGGCGGACTAAGGTCGGGCTGGCCGAATATTGAGGCCGCAGCTTTGCGGCCTGTTGGGCCAGGATACACGCTCCTTTGTGCGAGCCTGCGCCCGCTTTTGGGGGTGATGCTGTGATGAACGCGGCTTGCTCCCACTGCCGGCCCACCCCTGACATCTTCCCAGTTTGACAGCTGAGGTTGGGGGCTTGATCAGTCACCCTTTCCGTACTGCCCATCAGTGCCACCTCACCAGTGCCCATCAGTGCTGCGTGTTAGTGCCCTTTAGTTCTGCATATTAGTGCCACCTCATCAGTGCTAATCACTGTAGCCCATCAGTACCACCTCATCAATGCCCATCAGTGCCCCCTTATCATTGACCATTAGTGCCCGAGAAAAATTACCTATTTGCAAAAATCTTTTTTTTCTTTTTTGGTCATTTTTCGTTTTGTACCAGGTGTGAGCAATTCTTATTGCCCAACAACCTGGGCTTCCCAGTAACTTTTTTTTTTTTTTTTTTTTTTTTTTTTTTAAGCTGGCTCCTAGATTTTAAGCAAATTTGTCAAGCCCTGCCCTAGATCTACAAGGAGGTTGTGTATTTTATAAACTGATCTGAGAGACTGACAGAGGAGGAATAGTCTATGGCTCTTTGATGAGACAATGCTATGTGTTATCGGTTGAGGTTCATAAGCCTACAGACAATGTGTTCCTGGAAACTGCTTTATAAGGTTCAGATCTATCGGCTAACGCCGAGGGTTGCTGTTTGCATTGTGAAACCATATGTGTAAAAATTATCTGAACCGTTTGTGTGTTGCCGTAGCAACCAGCCATGACTGACTGTTGGAGCTTTTAGTGGTTTAATCTTGGGTGTAGCCTGATAGGTTGAATTTTCCACTTGGCTCTTCTACATTTTGAGAATTCCTCTTGAAAGATCTCTGGAGTTCCCTCCTCTGTTTCCGAACCATGGTCATCAGAAATCCAATCAATACTTTGGTGTAGTCATAGTGATAGGTGGAGCTGGGATTCAGGTTAGCCATGGTGATAGGTGGAGCTGGGATTCAGGTTAGTCATGGTGATAGGTGGAGCTGGGATTCAGGTTAGCCATGGTGATAGGTGGAGCTGGGATTCAGGTTAGTCATGGTGATAGGTGGAGCTGGGATTCAGGTTAGCCATGGTGATAGGTGGAGCTGGGATTCAGGTTAGTCATGGTGATAGGTGGAGCTGGGATTCAGGTTAGTCATGGTGATAGGTGGAGCTGGGATTCAGGTTAGTCATGGTGATAGGTGGAGCTGGGATTCAGGTTAGCCATGGTGATAGGTGGAGCTGGGATTCAGGTTAGTCATGGTGATAGGTGGAGCTGGGATTCAGGTTAGTCATGGTGATAGGTGGAGCTGGGATTCAGGTTAGTCATGGTGATAGGTGGAGCTGGGATTCAGGTTAGCCATGGTGATAGGTGGAGCTGGGATTCAGGTTAGTCATGGTGATAGGTGGAGCTGGGATTCTGGTATCTCTTGGCTGGTGTTGGGTGATACATCCTTATGTATTTGTTTTGGGTGGCCCTGGTCTTGGCCTTTTAAACCCCATCCTTCCCCATTAATGCTCTCATTTAAAGCGCATTGCCATGTGTTTTCAGATGCGTTGTTTCGGAAAACTGCGTTGTCATGCACCTAAGCTCAAAAACATACATGCAATATATTGCAGCTTACAAGTCCTTGGATGTTCACCACATCTAAAGCTGGCTATACACAAGCAAATTTCAGCCGCAATTTATTTAATGGGTGGCCCTATTGGCACCCTCCCACTCATCATCCTTCGATCGAAAAATCAAGCTGATAAAATTGTGGACTGAACAGCGGCTGCATACAATCATATGCAGTCACTGGTCAGGTGTTCTGACAGCCACGAATGTTGGCTGTCAGAATAGAGTAGCTGATTTTGCAGACTGGTCTATCCATGTGCTTTTAGTGTGGATGGGGGCGGGGGGAGCAATAGATTGCTTTTTCAGCCTACAGGGAAACCTTTGTGTATGGTCAAAATAATCATAGTCCAAATACTAACCACAACATATAAAGCCATCCACAACATTGCCCTCAGCTGCATCGCCAACCTAATCTGCTGATATCGCTCAAATCATCCTCTCCGCTCCTCCCAAAACCTCCTGGTCTGTAGCGTCCTTATTTCCTCCCATGCTCGCCTCCAGGACTTCCTCAGAGCCTCTCCCATCCTCTGGAACTCCTTACCCCAGTATGTCTGGTCAGCCCCTACCCTGTCTGCCTAGGCAATCCCTGAAAACTCACCTATTTGGGGAAGTCTATCCCACCTCCACCTAAGAACTGTACCCAAGTCACCTCCATCAGATCATCCCCTGCCTGCAGCGATTAACCTTTGTACCACCTCCCCTCCTCCCTTTAGATTATAAGCTCAATGAGCAGGGCTCTCCTATCTCTTCCTTCTGTATTGAACGGTATTCAATTGTAATGCCCCCCTCTACACTGTTAAGCGCTGTGTAAACTGTTGGCACTTTATAAATTCTGAATAATAATAATGGCCAACTTTTAGGACCGGAATGCAGCAATCTGCATTAGCTTTCCTATTTCCCCCCCCCCCCCCCCCCCCCCTAAGGCTTAATGTACACGGGACGTTTTGAAACCTCTCCTGAACGATTCAACTTGACAGATAGTAACAGACGTTTAAAAACTTCTGTTTTGCTGTGTTTACATGCGTTTTGCGTTTTAGAAGCGTTTTTAAAGAAATTATAAAAAAATTTAAAACTTTGGTAAACGAAATGCGTCTAAACGCGAGTTACCGTGTTTACAAGCTGTTACAGGCATTTGGCGTTTAAATGCCTCTGAACATTTGTCCTAAACGCATTTTTAAAAAATTTTTTTTTTTTTGCTTTCCAAAAAATGCTGCCGAACTCAACTGCTGGACATTGGCATTTTTTCAGGACACCGAGTTGTTGAGCGGGGGGGGGGGGGGGGGTGCTACCATGGGACTTGGACACCAAGTTGCGGGTCATCGACGCCGTTCGCGTGCGGGGGGGCGCCGATCGCATGATATTACAGTGGATATGCGGGCGGGGGGTGTGTGTCTTTCCTCCTCCCGTGCTGCCTCCTCGAGTCCTCTGGCTCCTCTTTCTGCTGTGCTGCCCTCTGCTGGGGCCCCAGGACAGCTCGGGGCCCCAAGGCAACAACATGCATTCATCATACTGTGTCTATGGAGGAGCAGTGTTGTCGTCCTATGGCAGGACTACATAAACCTCCCTCTCTACTATCTGATTCATAACCTAGAGGGGAGGTGCTCTGTAGTCTACAGAGGCTAGATTGTCAGCATTTATTTACACTTTTGAAAATAACAGGACCCTTTCAATGATCTATTTTAAAGTGGAACATTATCCATAACCACTTGATAAAAAATTATGCTCTGTAGCAAGAGACATACATTTCACATTGATAAAAACTATTTCTTATTTCTCTACAGCATTACATTACTTGTCAAGTATTTCCCATGATGTGCAGGATAATGGGTTCTATAAAACAAAAAATACATCACTGCAGGCTGCCCTATCCTCTTCCTGTTGCTGAATTTTCAGCACTGTGGGGGTTAACGGCTTCAGGTCTCTGGGCTCAGCTGAACTAAAGATGATCCAAAGATGACTCTTTCCTGCCCCGGGAGGGGGCGTGTCCCGGTCAGAGCATAATTTTAGTACAGCTGAGCCCAAAGCTGTTAACCCTCATACAGCACTGAAAATTCAGGAAGAGGACAGGGCAGCACTGCAATGAAGATTTCTACAGAATTCAGCAGCCTGCACATCCTGTGACATTCATAAACAGGTAAGTAATGTAGATCGGGCTTTGTGTAGGTGTCCTAGAGTCAAATCCTTTCCTCCGTCCTTGACTCCCCCTTTGCTCCTAGTAACCAGAGTTCCACACACTGAATAGGTCCAACACAGTTTTATTCTTCTCAGCGAATAAACAATAAACATACAGCACAGTCAAGTTGGGACTTTTGCAACATTTCAGTATTAATGGGAGTAGGTTGAGGCACAACCCTTTAAAGTATCGCTAACCACTGTGGTGTCACCAGTGGCGAATAGTCATTGCCACTGACTATATGAGGTAGAACATGAATTGCCTTCGCTAGCACAGCCCCTGTCAGGGGAAGGATATCCGTCCAAGGGAGTCACCAGGGGCCTCTCTGTCATCAGCGATGCTGCGCCGGACTCTAAGGGAAGTTCCACTCACCAGTCTCCTCGGCCTCAGACACAGGCACCCAAGGAGTTAGGGCCCCCTCGGATTCATCCACCCTCACGGAACTCAGTCGAAGGTACTGAGCCCCAGGCATCCGCCATAGTACCTCACCCCAGGCTAAAGGTGCCTGTGATGGACTCCATCTCCCGCTCCGGCCAGGTCAAGGGCACCTGAGCCCGGAACGCCAGCACCCAGGCTGAGGGTGCCTAGGTGCGGCCGTGTCCTCAGACTCCGAACTCTGAACAAACTCTGAACCCCGTGGTAAGGGCGTCCGCCCCTTTTATCCCCTCTCCCTTTGTGTCACAGCGGGTTCCCCGCCCCTCTGTACCAGCGCCAGGGGAGGACAAAAAGGCACAGTCTTGCGGTGTGGGTTCAACTCCAGCCTAGGGCGACAATGCCACCTGGAGGCCGCAAGGAACCTTACACCACCAGAGTCCTCCAAAAACCATAAAAGGGTCTCGGATTCCCTAGCAATCGGTGCATCTGGGTTACACTAACACCCAGATGCTTCCCTTAAATTCAAATAGGGCGCCTATTGACGTCCCCCCGTGACCGCACTTTGGCACATGGGCTGCGTGCTCTGTGATCAAAGTCCGAAGGAATCAGCTGATTGGGGTAAAAGGCCAATCACAGTGGCCCTTTTACCAGGTAATTGGCTGTCCAATGACAGCTGATCAGGGATGTCAACACAAGCTGGTTATTTGCTTTTTTTTTTCTCCTTACGCTGTCAGCATAAAGAAAAGCTGATAACCGGCTTGTGTACTGATCATCAGGGCACTAATTATCAGTGTCCTGATTATATCCGTGCAGTGCCCACCAGTGCTGCCTCATCAGTGTCACCTATCAGTGCCGCCTCGTCAGTGTCACCTGTCGGTGCCCATCAGTTCCACCCTATCAGTGCCCCTCAGTGCAGCCTCATCAGCGCACATCAGCGAAGGAAAAAAATTACCGGTTTGCAAAATTCTATAACTATGAATTTTTTTTTTTTTTTTTTTTTAAATGTTGGTTATGTTTAGCAAAAAATAAAAAAACTCAGTGGTGATCAAATACCACCTAAAGAAAGCTCTATTTGTAGGAGGGGGGGTTATAAAAATGTCATTTGGATAGTGTTGCATGACCGCGCAATTGTCATTCGAAGTGTGACTGCGCTGAAAGCTAAAAAGTGCCCAGTGGTTAAATATGGCCGGTAGAGTGAATGGTGTTGGGTAGTTTTTAGCATGTAGAAGTTGAGCGTTCAGCCGAGCTTAATAGTTTTCGCACTTTAGTTACACACAACTCAATCTATTGCCTCTCTGCTTCTTCGTAGGTCTGGATTACAGCAACATGAAGATGAGCCGATCTGGTACGTTGCAGAGTCAAGAAAAATACACGAACGGCTGTAAGTACCTACCTCTGAGAGCAGGCAGGTCTTTATTACTTGTCGGCTTTTTATGTTTATACCTGTTTTATTTTGTCCCGCTGGCTTCTTCTGTTGTCTTGCTTTCTGTTTGCTGTGTGCTGCATGACAATAGACAAAAGCAGTAACCGGTTCTGTGCCTTTTGCTGCCAGAAACAAGGAGGATGTCACTGCCCATCTGCTTCTAGAAATGCAGTTACTTCGCTGTTATGGTGACCTACTGACTTCAATACCGTAAGGTACTGGTCTGGAACGAGTATGCAGGGTAGGCTCTGGGCCTGGGGCATTGAAGTCCGAGGAAAAGCATGACAGCCAGGAACCTAGCATTTTCAGTAGTGTTAAGCAGTGGCAGCTTGGAAGTTGCTCTCATGATGGGTTTCCTATAGTGCTGATCTCCAGCTAAATATACAGATGTGGAAGTGGTTTTTTAAATGACAAAGGATTTATTTCTGTCCTTCCAGTATTGAGATTTACACACCCCTGCCACACAGCACAGCCAGTCTAGTGACCTAATTTTGCTGTGCATAGTTATCCAATGCAGCTGGCTAATGAGGTCATCGCTCTGCTCTCTCCTCCTGTCAGCACACTTGATTGGCACCTAGTCCTGCCCCTCCCTCTCACAGTTGTAAAGTTGCTGTAGACTTTATACACTTAATAAATTCATACCTCTGTCTATTGATGGTGTTTAAAGGGCAAGTTCACATTTTCACAAATTATGAAAAGGGGAACTAAACTCCAAATATCCTTAAAAAATATATATCTAAATTTCCTGACCACTCCTCCGGACCCCAGATGCACCTAGTGCTGGGGTAAGGCACCTGGAGTCCTCCAGCTGTCGTGGAACTAAATTTCCCATGAGGCATTGCAAGGCTGGCAGTTACAATTCCTCCCAGAGGCATGGTGGGACTTGTAGTTCTGCAGCAGCTGGAGGGCCCCTAGGTTGCCTACCCCTGATCTAGTGGCTGTGATGCCCTGTGCTGCCAGTGTAGTGGTCTGTACACCACGCTGACCAATAAGAAGCGCATCTGAGGCTGCTGCTTCCAGTAAGGCATGGGTGCTCAACCTCTGGCCCTCCAGCTGTTGTGGAACTACAAGTCCCATGAGGCATTGCAAGGCTGATGGTTACAAGCATGATTCCCAAAGGCAGAGGCACGATGGGACTTGTAATTCGGCAACAGCTGGAGGGCCACAGGTTGAGCGCCCATGCAGTAAGGTGTCCAAGAAGGAAAAAAAGCACTTTTCATTGATCAGTGCGGTTATGTGGTTATGCTGAACAACATAGGTGTGCGTAGCCTATTGCATTGGGGTGTGCACCCCAAAGCTCAAACGCGCATGAACGCCACCTGCTGTCACAGGAAGGGGCGCTGGTGGTGGGAGCCAGTTGATTGGGAGCATATTACTATACATACACCCTAAATACGGGTGTAATGTGTTCCTAATGATGAACCTAGATTTGAATATAATGGGGGCATTTACAATGGCCACTGGCACCCCCAACCTGGTGCTGCTCCTGGATAATGCAAATGCATATGGGGTGATTAGGGTGTGCCTAGGCACTCCCGGCACACCCTGTGCGCACGCCTATGCTGACCAATGAGCTCTTGCTGTTGAGAGCTTTATGATGGATACTCACTCTAGGACTGTGTAGTGCAATGGCCACTATGTGCAGCGGGGTCAGAAGGCTTGGCCAGGATATTTGGAGTCGGGTCACCCTTTTAATTTTTTGGTGAACTTACCCTTTAAATATTTTTTTAGTGCTGAACATAAAGACAATGTATACAAATGTTCTACATTCCCCCTCATAGACTGCTGTCATATGTCTGTGGGTGACATCGGTGACATGCCTGTATAAGACTAGCGTGGTGCATTGTTTTAAATGCCTGTGTGATGTAATGCTTTTTTCGAATGAAACCTGTTCCTTAACCCTTCTGTCCTAATGGAGAGAGGAGGAAAAACACATTACCGTTCTGTCATTGTGATAGTAAAAGGCTTCAAGCGCGTCCCTGCCAGAAACGTGTTCCTGTGCCAGCGCTGCACTGCAGAGCCAAACCTCCTCCCAATACATCAACCAAGCACAGTAAATCAAGCGAAAGAGGCTTATTGTACTCTGACTCCGCCCCTCCCGCCACCTGCGCGCCTTCCAGGGTTTAATCTGCCGAACACATTAACCTGTGCCACCATTCACTCTGTGACCGCAGCCGGCAATCCTTGCTGATAGACGGATCATATTCACCGGAACTGTAATGAAATGCCTTGAGGTTTTTTTTTTTCTTTTCCATTAGCAAGACATTTTTAATTTTCATTTTTTTTTGTTTTATTAGAAGCTTCTTTTGCTACCTATCGGCTGTTTTTTTTTTTTTTTTTTTTGAACTGATTTGTTTAGTTTTTGTGGCTTTAAAATAAATAAAAAATATATATTTCCCCCTTTTTAAGCCTGTGTGCTGATGCTTTTCATTTTTGTCGGAGTGGCGAAGCTTGAAATTGTACAAGATGTGTGGTCAATTCAGCCGTCTCCCAGGGTGGATTTCACGGGCAGATGCCATTTTTAATTCTGGCCAGATTAACCGTGCCACGGCCAATGTTACAGAGGATTATATCGAGAGAACAAATGTTTGCTAAAAGGGGCAAATGTGACCTGATAAATTATGCATTATCATGGACAGCGAACGCGTTTTGTTCAAGTAGAGGGAAATAAATTAATAAATTGTTTTGCTTGTTAGCTGGTGACACAATGGTGGGGGGGCTGAAGAATTAATCACTGGTTCAAAACAGGAATAGGTGCAATTATGTAGCAAACAGTGTGTGTATATGTGTGTGTAATACACACACACACACACACACACACACACACACACACACACACACACACACACACACACACACACACACACACACACACACACACACATATATATATATATATATATATATATATATATATATATATATATATATATATTATGCACACAGTTCCTGACTCCACCAGTGGTAATTGGAGTGTTCTGTTTAATTGTTCGTTTTTGAAGTTCACTTTCTTACTAAAGAATAAGCTAAAGTGGAGCTCCCGGCTCCCCCGCCCAAAAAAAAAAAGTCTGCAGCGATAAATACTGTAGCTACTGACTTCTTGTATAAGGACACTTGCCTTCCCCTGGATCCAGCAATGTCCTCACCCGAGCAGATTCTTCAATTGGCTTTGGGTGAAGGTGCCGGCATAGCAAGTAAGGGAAACCTTGCGGGATGCTGCATCTGTCCCCTGCAGCTCTAACCCTGAGAACCGAGCGATCGAACACTGCTGATCGCTTGGTTCTCAGAGCTCCCTCAGCAGATGGGTACTTCTCCTTTAAAAACTTGTCGTATTATGGGAATAATTTTGTTGAAATAGATGACCCCTTTTAGGTTTGCTATAGATGGTACAGGAAATTTTGACTCCTCATTCACTCATCTGTGTTTTTTGATGCTTGAATGACTGCATTGACCCTCTAAGATAGCCATTCTCAACTTTTTTTTTTTCTTTTTTTTTCTTTTTTTTTCTTCTCCAATACTTTATTTTTGTAAAGGAACATACGGTAAATACAGAGACCACAACCATGAAGTGTACATCAGGGAACAACTCCCAGAATAAAAAGTCAGCATCACTCAGGTCATCGCATGTGTAGTTAAGAAAAATAAAATGACGATCAGACTGTGAGCGTTGGGATCTAAGGAGTCTCCTTTGTGTAGCGCCCTGCTCCTATTGTGTAGGCGCCATTTGTAAATTTAGTTGTCTGAGCTGTAGTTTAGCCCAGAATAATTGTGGTAACTTGCTGGTTTCTGTTCCAGTCCATCTGTGTTGCGCATTTTCCACTTGACTGTAGGTGTCGCTGTCCCCACAGGGCAAGGTTGGAAATGCAACAGGCTGGATGTATTGAGTACCTCTTGCCCATAAATGGCTCAGTGGGAGTGGTTCACTCGCTGTGCATTCTGGGAGAGGGTACTTAAGGGGAAGACGCCGTCTTCCGGGTCTCTCTGACCTAATGGCCCTCCTGGCCTAAGGTGTGCCGTAGCAGTTTCCTGCCTCCTGGGCCAGCTGGCCCGAGGCCTCGGTACTGGAAGTAGGCCCAGGAGTTTCTGGGGCCTACCAGTCAGGGGTGGTCCTGTGCTGTCTTGCCTGCGGGGAGAAGCTGAGCAATTGGAGAAACCAGGGGAAGACTTTTCTCAGAGGACCGAGCAAAAAGGCTGGTATCTCAGGAAGAGCCTGGAGACTCAATTGCAGGACGCATCCCGAACCATCTACCTCAGTGTTGCCGGATCGGCTGAAAGAAACTGGTACTGTGTGACTGTACTTTGACTTTACAAAAAAAGCTATTGGTTATACAATCCTGTGGCAGAGGATTGTCTAACGACTCTAAGATATTCTTCTAGTCTGTGGCAGAGACTATGACCGAGCACTGCTGGGTCAGTGAGAGAGGCCTATCCGGTGGTTGCTATATCCAGGGTGGAAACTGTTTGTCCTCTGGATTAAAGAAGTACCCGTGATCTGCAAATACAAGGTACCTGAACCTCCCCTAATCCTCCATCCCTCTAACTGACTTTGTTAAATAAAAAAAACATTGCAAAAAGAGACTGTGTTTGTGCTGACATCTGTGAACAACTCTTCAATGGAACCCCCTATGATGGATATGGTGAACAGACAGGTAACGGCATGACCCAAAAATATAACCATCAGCTCCTACGGGGGTAGTGCTACATTCGTATCTCGTATGACTTTTTTTGCATGATATACACCATGTCACAAGAACAGCACAAAATTAGAGTGGACCCTTAGGCCTCAGCAAGAAGGTGACAAAAATAAGGGGGGATGGGGTGGAGGAGAAAAAAAAGGGGGGGGGTGAGAATATGGGTAAAGGCCCTCCAACCAGCCACTCCTTCCAGGTCAGATGAGTCAACGTTTTAGTCTCCAACTCTCGGGGATTCAAGAGACTAGTTCTGCGTAATCTTCAGAATAGACCAACTCATGCCAATAAAATCATCTTTTAGAAAATCTCTCACGGAGACCCTTCTCTGTTGCTACCAAATCCTCCATCGCATTGATTTCGGCTACTTTCTTTAGCCAGACGGCAATCAACCGGCAGCTGTGTCTGCTTCCAAAACAGCGGGATGCAACTTTGCGGCTGTGAGCAAAAGAGCCAAGATAGATTTCCTGTAAGCTTTGCTGGGTATATCGTGGTGATGCAAGAGGAAGAGCGCAGGATTCCTTGGTAAATTCCGAACAGTGAATTTTTGGATAATGCAGTGGATTTCCATCCAATAAGACTGCAGAAGACTGCAAGACCAGAAGATGTGGAGAACCAGTGTCTTCCCCCTGTGTCCATGCCTCACTGTGTCCATGCCTCACTGTGTCCATGCCTCACTGTGTCCATGCCTCACTGTGTCCATGCCTCACTGTGTCCATGCCTCGACTGACGTTTAACATGGGAGTCTATGGAAGGGGTGCCCGGGTTTAAAAAATAGGTGCTCCCTGGCCGTAGGTCCCCCAGACAAATAACTTTGCACACTTATAGAGGAGAAATGGGGCTACATGTGTGCCAAGTTTCGGGTCCAGGGATCCTACGACTGGCCAGTACCGGGTCCCCAAATTCACCGGAGAAATTACCATTTAACATGGGAGTCTATGGAAGGGGTGCCCGGCTTTGAAAAAATCGGTGCTCCCCGGCCGTAGGTCCCCGGACAACAAACTTTGCACACTTTTAGAGGAAGAGTGAGGCTACATGTGTGCTAAGTTTGGGGTCCAGGAGACTTATGGTCAGCCGGTACCGGGTCCCTAAATTCCGGGAGATCAGGCGCAAAAAAGGTGACTCGAGCGGTCGAGTATAAGCCAAGGGGGGCATTTTCAGCACAAAAAAATGTGGTGAAAAACTCGGCTTATACTCAAGTAGATACGGTATATCTACAACTCCTGATACATTAGTGGGATGGTCAGTTGAAAGAATGCTCCTTACACTTGTGGTTATTGGGAAGAATTGCCCCCTTATAGATATCTAAAAAGATTAATGGTTTCAGTGGTATCTGAGAGGCAGAACTTGCTCATTGCTCGAGGAACCCCTAGCAACCTCCTGGAGGAACCCTAGAGTTCCATGGAACCCTGGTTGAAAAATCCTGTTCTAAGCTTTGAAGAATAAGTTGATACATATGGAAACTTTTAAAAGACTAAATTGATTTAAAAAAAAAAAAAAATGTTAATATTGCACAACAGACTTCACATGTATGAGTTTGAGAAGCGGCGGTTTAGTGGACGATGCATTTTATGCTGACTTGTTTTGCAGCCTTCTAAAATATTAATCTGTCTGTAGCCCATGGCTTTGGAGAAGCTCAGTGCCCTTTTCATTCTCTGCGTAGAAAAGTTGAGTTTGTCAGAAGTTTGGAAGGCTCGTCTTCTGCCTCATTTATACTGTGTGCCTCTGAAACCAAAGCAGACTGAACTGGCATGAGTCGAGATACGAGGTTATTCCTTTAGGGGATGAGAGCCGCCATCTCTCGTCAGAACAGCGTGCTCACGG
This sequence comes from Rana muscosa, assembly GCA_029206835.1. Classification (NCBI taxonomy): domain Eukaryota; kingdom Metazoa; phylum Chordata; class Amphibia; order Anura; family Ranidae; genus Rana; species Rana muscosa. The sequence continues at coordinate 267,100,992 of CM055124.1, forward strand.
TTTCAGCGGAAATCAGCATGCATTTGAATAATAATCCATGGCCAGAGCTCAAATCAGCATGGACAGAGAACATTCATCAGCTATGTGTTGTATTTTTTTTTTTTTATGTCTTTCAGCGAGGGCCCTCTAAGTGCCTCCGCTGTTCTCGGCAAATTAAAGACATGACTGCAATGTTAATACAGGGCATCAAACATGATCTCTCCTTTAGAGATTTAATTAGCCAGTTTTTTTTGTTTCTTTTTCTCTTATCTCCGATGTCTCGATAGAAGGGTCCAGGCGTGGATGGATGTACCGAGTTGCAGGCCTTCAGATCGCACACTGTATGAACAGCTTGGGCTATTGTTCTGTATAAGAGTATCCATGTAGCTTAGAGATCCTGAGCAAATATCTCATTATCAATGCTCCAGAGATGTTGAAGATAGCTCAGTTATTTTGAATTCATGCTGCCTCCTACTCCCTTTCTAATTTGACGTATGTTCTGGGAGGAAGGAATACTGTGACCAGGCTCGGTAGGGAAGGTAGAAGTTTTCAGTTGGCCAGAAAACTTTTGATGGCTGCAAACTTGGTGCTTCACTATGTACTTCATGCATTATGGCTAGGGGCAGACCTATGTGTTTGGAGCAGCCTGCATTTGTGTGGGCATAGCGGCCCAGTCACTTGAATGGGCTGCTGTACTTGTGGGAAACACAGGAAAAAGTCCATGCACCTTTTTAAAACCACAGCTACAGGGAAATCTCATGGTGCTTGTTGCACCCTGCGATTTCTGGCAAAAGCTTTGCATGCTTAGATACTTGGGGGTGCCATTAAGAATTAATGGCAGCCCCTGTGTCTGCAAGAAAGCAGCACTTATTGGCCGCAAGTGTGGGAGCAGGTGCACAAGTGTGAACCAAGCCTATATCCAGAAGCAGCTCCAACCCTTAACCAAGAGTTTGGAAAATGGTGGCCTGCTCACTTCCTTTAAACTTAAACCTATCCCATAATACGAACTCAACCCCTAAAACTAAACTTTAACGTGGACCTAGTATTCAATATATGGTTTCATGGTAAGTGCATGCATTGCCAAGTGGTGTAAGCGTAAAGGTTCCTGGTATTTATTACCTCCAACTGCACAGTGCATAATGGGATCTGTAGTGTAAGGAGTCTATTTGTCCCATTATATGGCTGCCGTCTCGTACTACAACTCGTAGGATTCTTAGCACTCTGAGTCAAGTCCTATGGGCTTGCTTGGCTTTAGCACTACCTCTGCTGGCCGGAGATTGGTGTGTCATAACATCAGCATCTACGTAGAGGGTGTGAAGAATAAGGCAGTGTCCCCTTTCTACATGTTACTGTAGCCCAGCAATTGACCACACTAGTCGTCAGGGGGCTTAGACTCATTATTTGCTTTCTTGATGGGCAATTAATGTGTAACTGATAATTTATATAGGGCACCTCATTACTACTTATAGGTGCAGGCCTAGTTTGCTTCACTGCTTGCCGTCCACCCCACGTACATTTACTGCGGGCGATGGCTCCTCTGGCAGAACCACGTACAGGTACATAATTCTGCCATTCCGGATCTGCAGTATGCACGTGTGCCACTGTCAACCCGCTCACGCTGTGATTGGACAGTGGGAGCCAATCAGCGGGTCCGGCAGACCATATGTACACCGGGACCCGCCAATCGTTTCCGGCAGAGGCAGAACGGCGGTCTGCCTATGTAAACAAGCAGATCGCCATTCTGTTAGGACAGAGATGTTTCTGCTAAGCAGGAACACCGATCTATCTTCCCACAGATGAAGCATCCCCCTTACAGTTAGCAAGCACTCCCAGGGAACACATTTAACCCTTTAATCGCCCTGTTAACCCCTTCCCTGCCAGTGGCAGTGCATATTTTTTAGCACTGATCACTGTATTTGTCACTGGTCCCCAAAAAAGTATCAAGTGTCACTTAGTGTCCAATGTGGCCACCGCAATGTCTCAGTCCTGATTTCTAAGTCGCTGATCGCCGCTATTACTAGTAATAATAAAAAAAAATCCATAAACATATCCCATAGTTTGTAGATGCTATCTTTTGCGCGAACAAATTAATATACGCTTATTGGGATTTTTGGTACCAAAAATATGTAGCAGAATACATATTGGCCTAAATTGATATAGAAATTAGATTTTTTTTTTTGTTATTATTTATTTATTGGATGTGTTTTTAATAGCAGAAAGTAAAAAATATTGTAATTTTTTTCAAAATTGCCGGTATTTTTTTTGTTTATGGCGCAAAAAATAAATGGCAGAGGTGATCAAATACCACTAAAAACTGTGGGGGAAAAAACTACAATTTTATTTGGGTACAGCGTCGCACAACTGTCAGTTAAAATAACGCTGTGCCTTATCGCAAAAAAAAAAAAAAATGGCCTGGTCGAGAAGGGCGGTAAATCTTCCATAGGTCAAGTGGTTAAAGTTATCTCAGGCTGTGCTCTGCTGACACATGGTACCTTTTGCTAATGTAGTGTTAGTTTGAAAACTTTTATAACTAAATAGTAGAGCTGCACGATTAATCGTTAAAGAATCAAGATCGCAATTCAGCGCTCCTCGCAATCTTAAAATACCTTTTCCCGATTCTATGTTACAAGTGCAGAGTTCTCTGCTCACTTCTGACAGCTGACAAGTTTTATCACAACATCGCTTAGGCGGAGATAAAGAGAAACCTTGTATCTTCTGTTCTTTTAGATCAAAGGAATGAACTTCTGTCTGTAAATGAGGTCAGTTTAACCACTTAAAGTGGATGTAAATCCTCATATACCCAGTGAAGTGAACAGTCTCAGATGATACATAGAGATAAAACCAATATCCCTACGTAAGTTTTACTTGTATATCTGCTGTCTTCATCTTTAAATACTTAGAAAGTGCACATCATGTTAGATTTTTTTCTTCCTGGTTAGCACTGCAGTGAAGCCTGGGCATACAGCCAAGACAGCTGATTGGAGGGAAAGGCACACACCCCCTCTCCTCATAGGCAGAGACTTTCAGACGTTCAGGGCTCTGCTAATCTTTTTATAGTACCCTTCCCAACACAAAATTCTGGGAACTTGTCAGGAGATATCAGGCTTATAACAGAAGAACGGAGCAGGAGACGGCTACGGGACATAGTGATTTGGAGAGAGATAAGAAAACACTACATATATATGTGCCCAGCTCAAATTTCATGAATCAGGTTTACATCCACTTTAAAGACTTATGCCGGCCATACACGATTTGAATTTCGAAAGAATTTTCCTCTCTAAAATCGTATCAAAGAATTTTCGTACGAATTTTGCACCGTTAGTGGGCTGCAGCAACAGCCGATTTTCGTGAGGCAATCCAATTTGAGGAATCGGACATGTTGGAAATTTTTTGAAAAACAAACGATTTTCTAATCGATGGGAGAATCGTGCGAGAAATGTAATAGAAAAAAAAAAATGCGCATGTGCAAGAAAAGAAAATTCCCGGGGAGAGAAGAATATTCCCGTCCACGAAAAGTATTTTCTGTAGCAACATGAAGGCTTGGTCGGCCGAATTTCGAAAATCAATGGTGGCATCGGATCACAAAAAAAAATAACTTTCTGATTTTGAAAAGAAAATTTGTTCGAAATTCGACCGTGTATGGCCTGCTTAAACCTTTTTCTGACACTTGCTGCTTATAAATTAAAATCAGTATTTTTTTTTTTGCAGAGACCCTAGAGAATAAAATGGCGGTTGTTGCAATATTTTATGTCACACTTTATTTGCACAGTGGTTTTTCAAATGAAATTTTTGGGGAAAAAATACACTTTAATGAATAAAAGAAAAAACGAAACAGTAAAGTTAGCCCATTTTTTTTTTTTTTTTTTTTTTTTGTATAATGTGAAAGATGATATTGCGCCGTGAGAATCATGATCTTTATTTTAAGCAAAAAAAAATTGTGATTCTCATTTTAGCCAGAATTATGCAGCTCCACTGGACAGGTTGACGTTAGAGGAAATGCTGGTAAAAACTGCTTGTACTGGTTGATGCATTCCTGCTCTATCCTGTACACCTTGCAGTCATTAGATTCTATGTGTCGGTTCTATGGAAATGCTGTAGAACAGACGGACTGCTGATTAGGATTATTTTTTTTCGGGGAGATAAAAGGCTCCGCTTTTTAGCCGGGGCTGCTTTATTAATATCAAGACATCAGATGATAGAGGTGGCATTTAGTTGCCCTAGGCTGAATTTCTCTGCATCGCTCAGAGCTGGCGCTCAAAGATTCAAGTTGTCAGTTTTGGAATTGAAATGCCGCCTTCCGCGACTCGACAATATTACATCCAGTGCCCCGACTTCATAACCAATCTCATTTTCCTTGGCAGTATCGGGCAACTTTTTTTTATATATATTTTCTTTTAATATCCGCGATTGGCAATTATTTCCCTCTATTTCTTTTGCTCCTCGTGTACGGGGAAATATGATAGCAATCTAAAAATAATGGATATTAAGGCGGTAATGTAGAGTGGAGGTTTCCAGACCTCCAGGGAATCGTAATAGCCAGGATTTAGGAGTTTCCTTCTACGAGCGCCGTTCGGTAATTGGAAATAGCTGAGATGGTAATGGGACACTGACGAGAGCTCTCTGGGGGCTGAAAAGGAGAACTCATGACGTAGCAGACGTAGGATTAGTTGCGTTGTGTTGGGGCAGATGGCGTTTTTATATTGATCTTGGGTTCTAGACCTATATGAAAAAAAGTAAAATCCCAGTTTTATTAGCCCATATATTATGTGATAAGTAGACCTAATCTGTTTTGTATGCTGTGTATAGTCAGCTTAAAGTAGGGTGACCAGACATTCCCGGTTTCAGGGGACAGTCCCCGGATTGAGGACACTGTCCCCGGACCAAGTCTGTCCCTGGATTGGATTTGAACAGGGGCTGGTGCAATTTCAAAGACAGTCGGTGCAGAATAAAATAAAAAAATCGGAATTGCACACCGCCGCTCCTACTAGCTTAGGGGGTGTATTTTTTTCCATTATCTGTGCCCCTTTCTGATGATCATGTGCTGGTCGGAGCGGAGAGAATATTTCTTCAGTTTCGGGTGCCCATTCAGCTCCGCTTGCATGTTCTTCTGCCTTGGCTCAAGTCCCGGCCAGCCGCCTGCCTGCTTATCTCCTTGCCTTCCCTGATGAAGTGATCTTCCTCTGCTCCCCACCCAGTAGTAGCCGGGGCCTGGAGAGTAAGACTTGACCGGCTGTGAGGCGGGAGGCGGCGGCAAAAGGCAGAGAGTCGCTGATTGCCACCATTACTAGTAAAAAAAAAACATATGTCCCCGGATTTCATTTTAAAAATCTGGTCACCTTACCTTAAAGATATAACGAAGCAAAGCCTGGGACTGTGTGCAGGTCATACCGACACCTACGTCTGGCTCCTTTTTCACCGGCCTCTACATTGTGGGTAAACTCCTGGCTCCCCCCAATTGGCAACCAAACCTGACCCTATTATTTGGGCTGCCAAAGGGATTAAAAGGCTAGGAGACATCACTAGAGGGGATGAGCTGTCGTCATCATTTGCTGATTTAAAACGGGTCTAATTTGCCCAATCCCTATCTATTTCGATACCTTCAATTGCGACATGCTTTTGTCTCCGCTAGGGTAGAGGTCAAGTCCTCAACTTTGGAGAACCTACTTCATGACAATAGACTCTAAAAGCATCTTTCCGAATTATATAAAGAACTCCTCTACCCTGTTCCTCCCCTTTCAATAACTAAATGTAGGAAGAAATGGGTGGAGGAGGTCCCAGACTTGACTGCGGAGGACTGGGAGGACATGTGGAATTTTCCTTTTGCTCGGGGTCGGCAAGAGGCAGGTTAATTAAATTTAAGTTCCTGCACAGGATATATTCTACGCCAGTGAAATTATCCAGGATTTACCATCAGGTCTCAGCGGAGTGTTAGCGATGCTCTCACTCACCAGCTAATTTTGGGCATATCTTTTGGTACTGTCCAGTGGTTCAGGACTTCTGAAGACTGGTCCTGAGATAACTGAGATAACTTCCTTACCAATGATGGTGACAGTCTGCCGCCTTGGTCTTGTGGAAGGTCTGGCACCCACCAAGGCTCAACACACTCTACTTGGTCTACTGCTATTTTATGCATGCAAGGCGTTGGTTCTTTACTGGAAAAAACAATGACCCCCCCCCCCTCCCTGACCTATTGGAAGGGGCTCATAAATAAGGTGGCTCCATTCTACAAAGCTACCTACGTAGGGGATGCCGGAAAAAGTTTGATAAAGTCTGGCAAGTTTGGTTAGACAATACTGCTACTGCCACAAAGAGCTAAAATTATTTGTCTTTTACCTGTTGTGGCTAGAATGTAGTATGCCATGGAGGGTATAGATGAAGTGTAAACAGTCCTGGTAAATACCTTCCAAGTTTTATTACTTGCCTTTGAAAGGCTCCTTTTTAACTAGGGAGATTGAGATGTTTAATATTTCCTGCATAGGTTTACGGTTGATCTTTTATGTTGTATGTTCTGGGGTATACCTTTTGCATTTGTTGATGTGCTACTCCTATAATTTTTTATTTTTTTGCTTCAGATCTCCTAAGGGGGTTTTCCTGTATCTGAATGGGTGGGGTTGCCTGGAAATAGGGGGGGGGGTTGTTCTTTCTTGAGCTCCTCCATGCCCCCAACTACTAGATCTCCTGATGAGCTGAGCCCCTTAAATAGAAAGGCTTGGACTACAGGCAGGGCCAAGGAGGCACCACCGGTCCGCTTGTATGGGGCCTGGGCCACCTGAGGGGGTCCAGGCAGCAGGCTGAATTTGATATGAGCAGGGAGGTTGATCGGCGATTGGGGGGCATTTACTGGAACCAATTCCCTGTATGGCTTTCTTTGCAGCACCTGAAAGCTGACTTCTCCCATTGGCTTTCAACTGCTGCAGAGAGAGCCATACAGGGGATCAGCTTCAGTAATTTCCCCCCATACCTATTATTCTCTTTGTGCACCATGTGTTTCCCCGTGCTGCCCAAGCCCCCCAGTGTGGCCTGCTTCCCTCCTCACCATCACGCAAGCAGCTGAAAACACACAATAGGATCCTTCAAGATAGAGAGTGAGGGGAAAGGGTCCAGTAAATGTCATGTTTACCAGCCCCTTCTGTTTCTGAATGAACACCGAGTTATCAGTACCGATCACTCTCTGTCCATTCATAACTGAACCATTGGCTGTATAGGGACCCGTGTCAGGTTGTCTGTATGAACCCTGTGGCAGCAGCCCTTCCTACTGGGTGGGGCCTATCAGAGCTCTGGTTTGGGAACCGTAAGCCAAAATTTGCATATTGAGCACTCTGGTTTCAGGGGCTTCCATTGCTCCTTTTTTTTTTTTTTCCCATGGTTCTCCTTTATGGCTTGTTCACACCAACAGGGTTGGGGCTATGCTGCCCATTGGAGTCCCAAGGCAAGGACACAGTAAATGGCCTTCTGTCCTGTGGCTTCAAGTCCCATAAATATGCTGCAGGGTAAAAGTAAAGGATTAAAAAAAAATGCAAAGTATGTCAAATCTTTGCAGTATATAGTGAGGCCAAAAGCAGACCTTGCATCAGCATACAAGAAACACCATATCACTCTCACCCATGTAAAAATGATAGGCAAATGAATCAAAATGTTACCAGTTCTAAATAAAATGGAGTGCATAGGAGCATGTTACAGCTCCTAAAGCTGAACTTCTCCTTTAAAACTGCCCCCCCCCCCCCCCCCCGTACTTGAGCCCCATCGCAATCCAGCGATGTGCACAAGAGCCTCGGCTCTCCGGGGACTCTCCCTCATTGGCTGAGACCGCAGCGGAAGCTAATGGCTCCCGCTTCTGTCAATCACAGCCAGTGAGCCAATGAAGAGAGCGGGGTTGGGGCAGAGCCGCGGGTCTGTGTGAAAGGACAAACAGAGCAGTGACTCAGGAGCAAGCCTGCTTGGGTGCCCTCACAGCAAGATCTTCGCTCTGGGGGCACTTGTCATGAGGGAGGGGGCAGGAGGATTGGGGCTACGCTGTGTAAAAACCATTACACAGGGCAGGAAGGTATGACATGTTGGTTCTTTTTTACTTGTGTTTAATATCACTTTAAAGGGCAACTCCACTTTAAAATAAAAAGAAGGCAAGTAATAAAAAATAAATTATATAGCATGTGACACAAGTCATATTGTAATTGAATATCATTAGAAATGACCTTTCCTTTTCAATCTGCAGCTCTGTCATTTTCTGTAAAGTGCAATATGGCACCCTGGAGTGTTCTGTATAGAGAATGTGAAATATCCTTTCCTGCTTGCGTGATTGGCTCACTAATTTTCCCAGAAGTCTACACTAAGATACAAGTCAGATTTCTGGCATCCCCTGCAACAAAAATAACATTTTTGGTGAGATACTCCCAGTAGGAAATCACATTTAAAGGGATGCAGACCCTGCCACTTTCCTCATTAGAGCCCTGATTCTGTAGCAACTGATGGATAATTATGAAACCATTCCCATTAGACTAAGAGCCGGTTCACACCAAGGCGACTCGTCAGGCGACTCAGTCGCCTGACAAGTCGCGTCCCACGCTTTTCAATGGAACCGTTCTAATAGGAGCGACTCAGGTCGCTCCGACTTAGAAAAAGGTTCCTGTACTACTTTTGGGGGCGACCCAAGGCGACTTGCATTGACTTCTATACAGAAGTCATTATGCAAATCGCCTCGGCGGGCGTCTCAAGTCGTCTTGAGATCGCGCCGCCGAGGTCGCCCCCACAAGTCGTGCCGCGTTGCGCCGCCCTGGTGTGAACCGGCTCTCACTCGGCACGGAGAAACAAACATGGATTTCTTCAGAATAACAAAAGGTAGGAATCTGCAGCAAAGTTTGTTAAAATTCCTGTAATACAAAAAAAAACCATTCCCTTCTGGGTGATCTGTGCGTTTTTTTCCCCAACAAAAGTAAAAAAAAAAAACTTAAACTCAGCTTTCAAAAACATATTGTCATTAGAAGGCATTGCAGTGCACAACCACAATGCACGGCAGCACACGTGTTATTTTCTGTGCGTTGTGGACCGGGGCAGCAATGTTTGAAGACATCGCGTTATAAACAAAGCCAAATAATGGCGTATTTATCAGATGCTGACTGTTAGATTGGACACCTTTTTTTTTATATTAAAACTATCAAATCACATGGTGTGGAAACACGTTGGTGAAGTCTGTCATGGAGAGAGGCAGGAAGTGGCCATCTTGGAAACCTCAGCAGGAGTACGGTGAGCCACAGAAATGTGTGGTGAACAGTGTGTGGTAAATCGAGGCGAAGGAATCTCGCCTGCATCGGTTCTACATGTTCTGTCAACATTATTGTAACTGTTTAAAAACACTGTAAAGCATGTTACAAGTCTGAACAATTCAAAGTAAACATACAATGAAAAAAACACGCCGACATCGTATGTGACAAGGCTCTGTAGACACTAATCAGTGCCGCTTTGTATTTATTAAAGCAGAACTTCACACTCTCAATCAATATGGATTATTTTTAATCATGCTGCTCGCCTTAGTAAATAGATGGGGAAGTTTATCATATTTACTTGTGTTAAACTTTTGTTTTTTACATTTCTTTGGTTACTTCCTGTTTCCATGCCTAGGCAAATGCTGTCATAAGTCCCAGGAGTCTTTAGGAGGGGAGGAGGGGTTTTCTTGGCTCAGCACACCCTCCATGCCGGTGTTTCGTCAGAATTTGTAACATAAGTGACGTTCCGTCGCCATGATCTTGCTACACCCCGCACTCGTCCACAGTAAGGATACAGTGAGAAAGCGGCAAGCAGACATCTTGTTGCAACCACCGGATATTTGCATTTCACACTTATTTTTATCATTAAAGGAGAAGTATGGGATGTGTTAAATAACTAGTACATATCACATTAGTCACATATCAGCTACTCTTTTTTTTTTTTTTTTTTTTTTCCTACCTCTTTTAGTTTTTACAGCATGTGCACATGAACTTTCCTTCTGCTGGCGAAAATGGTCCATTTTCAGTTTGAAAAGTTCTCAGGGGGTGTGAACATCTCCACCAACTCACCAACACACCCCCTGCCTCTGTCCCCCCTCCCCTAAGAGACGTGTCTGTGCTGATAGATAGGGAGGGGGAGGAGGGAAAGGGAGGGGGGAGCAGCTACCTCTGAAGTCTCAGAAACAAGCAGAGGGAGAAGAGCCGACATCAATCAAGCAAAATGACAGGAAAGGGGGTAGATCCAGACTCTATATTCACACCATTGTCTGGATGATGCTGTATGAAAGACTGTAGAACCTCCCACAGGTATTTATCACGATTTTAACAGAATGGGGACACTTCTGAGAGGGCCGGGAGGTTTTATAGATATCAGCAGCTCACATGGAATAGATGTAAGCAAAAAAGGGAAACCCAAACTTCTTTTAAACAAAGCTTTTATAGTGAAATACAGTATTTAAAAATGTGTCTGTCTGTTTTAATGTTGAATTTTAAAAGCAGGGGCAGGTTTGCTGATCTGACAGAGCACCTCGGCTTTGAAAAAGCAACATCAAAATAGTCTGACGGATTTCAAAATACTGAATTTCACTATATAAGATGAGTTTAGTTAAAAATAAGTGTGACATGCAAGACTCTGGTGGGTGTAACAAGATGTCCGCTTGCCGCCTTCTCAGTGTATCCTTACTGTGGAGGAGTGCGGGGTGTAGCAAGATGGCGACAAAACTTCACTTCCATTACACATTCTGACGGGTCGCCTAATCTGACAAAACACCTGAGCTAATGGCACATGGATTCCAGGAAGTAAATGCTACATGAATCATTTGCCCTTGCTCAAGATGGCCACAGTCAGAAATGCTAGAGGGGTTGTTTTTCAAAGTGATTTTTCAGCTAAATAAAGCATGGAAACATGGATGGGTGAGTTTGCTTTGAATTTTTTAAAAATGAAGTAACCCCTTCCCGCCTGCACTATAGCCGAAAGGTGGCTACCGCCAGGTTTAAAATGCCAGAAGGGCGCTCATGGACATCCTCCCGTGGTAGTGGCATACTCTGCGATCCCTCATAGGCACTCCAATTTCACCCAAATCAGGCTTACCGGTCTCTGGTGTCTTCTCCCTCAGAGGTTCTGTCATCAATGATCGAAGTTGGGACCGACCGTGGCCCCGAGAGATGACTGGAGTACCTGGCCTTGGAGCAGCCACAAGGGTCAGAGGAGCAGCGTCTCCTGTAGGCCGGGTGATGGCAGTGGAATTTTTTATTGGTTCCTTGAACCAGGATGGCAACATTCTTGTCCCAGTCCACCTCTAATGCCCGTGGGGGTGACGTTGGCGAGACTACCTCAAGTAGGGGTTCCCCGCAGTGTCCGCAGATGATCCAGTGCCGTACGCTGGTAGCAAGGCTGGAATGTTTCTCAGACTAGCCCAATAGCTTCATAACCTCTTGCAGTGTAGAGCGCGAAGCTACCTTTGGGTACATACCACACTCTGGTATCTGTCAACCCGATTTTCGGTCCACTCAGGCTGGGACCAACACATGGAGCGTATAGCTTCCAATCCACCTTATCTTCCTCTCGATACACTGCAGCATGTGTTTTAGGTAATGGCAGAGTCTCCTCCTCTGCACAGATCTGGGTAAAGGGCCAATCACAGCGGCCCTTTATCACATGATCGGCTGTCCGCCAATGACGGCTGATCATTGAAAAAAAAAAAAAGAAGAAACCCGTTGTGGTCTGCACATTGGCGAGCAGCGCTGCTAATCAGTCAGTGCCCATTAATGCCTCCTGATCAGTGCCACCTATCAGTGCCTGTTGGTGCAGCCTCATCAGCGCACATCAGGGAAGGAGAAAAATGTCCCAGACATGGCATCGGTGATAATAAATATGGCCTCAGGGTTGGTGGTCAATAGGAGGAAGAGAAGTGCCCCTATTAGTAGGAGGAATAGTATCCCATCGTTGGTATCAGTGGAAGAAATGGTGCCCTATTGTTGGTTTCAGTGGGATGAATAGTGCCCCAAGGGCCAGGTAAAGGCTGGCAAAGGGCCACATCTGGCCCACGGGCTGCAGTTTGGAGACCGCTGATTTAAATAAAGCCTTTTGACTAGTGATTTAAATCAAATCCACCCTGTCCATGTCCAAGTAGATGACACAGCTATGCCTGGTTCCTTCTCTACTATAATTCCTGGTAGACCTCCTGACACAAGCCGAGTGCGAGTTATTACCACCAAGCCGCTCTCTGGACCTTATTTCACCTTCAGAAAGATGGCCGGATCTTTCCTGAGAAAAAGCTGGCAGGTTTGTCTGAAGATACTTGGCGTAGCCATGACCTATAACCAAAACTTGACATTGCCGATTAGCGGTACATACAAAGGGTTTTCCTGTAGTTGTGTCTGAGCAGACGTGGATATTGTGCCACCATCTGCAGTCCCGGAGCCCCCTCTCTCTACACTAGCGGGAGATGGAGCCTCGTACAATATGGTGCCTGCTAAATCTCTGACAGCAGCCCAAGTGAAGTCTAGACTTTATGAGGCTTGGCCGCTTCCTACAAATAAGGTGCGGATAATGAAAGCTGCCGTCCAGTTATTACCGAGGTGCCACCTTATTAGAACGAGGGCTGCCTGGGGATTATAAATCAATCGAGAGCACAATGAACAGATTAGTAAGGGGTCACCCTTCAAATGACGGCATATCCGCACTGTCAGCCATGTTAGCGGAAGGTTATTGTAAAAGTCTTGGGTCTCCTATATGATGTGATTGCAGCTTTTCTAGGTTTATTCAGTACGGCAATGAAGATATTAGGCTAAGTGTAGAAATCTGTATTAACCAATCGGATTTCACTTTATTGTAGCAAGACCCGGTGGTGCTCCATTACACCCACACACAACCAGTAATGCGTCTGACATTTATAAACGCGTGAACTTTCACATGTGCTTTTATGTGCTAACAAAAGAGTTTTGCATTGTGCAAACACATAAAAACACACCATGCCTGCATTTGGTACATTTGTGTTTTTTTTTTTTTTTTTTGATGAGCCTTAAAGGGACCTTATAGTCTATTTGATGTGAATGTGCAATAAGCAGAAAACCGCTTGATATAAAAATGTTATCACTGTAGTATGTTCATGTTTTAAATATACTATATTGTCAAAAGTATTAGGACACATTCCTTTACATAAACTTTAATGGCATCCCAGTCTTAGTCTGTAGGGTTCAATATTGAGTTGGCCCACCCTTTGCAGCTATAACAGCTTCAACTCTTCTGGAAAGGCTGTCAACAAGGTTTAGGAGTGTCTATGGGAATGTTTGACCATTCTTCCAGAAGTGCATTAGTGAGGTCAGGCACTGATGTTGGACGAGAAGGCCTGGCTTGCAGTCTCTGCTATAATTCATCCCAAAGGTGTTCTATCGGGTTAAGGTCGGCACTCAGGCCAGCCAGTCAATTTCCTCCACCCAAATAATTTGACCTAAATTTTGGAGGAGCAGAATGGAAAATGTTTCTGAACAAATTTCTAACCGTGAACGTGGTTTTTGTTAAAGTCCATTCACTCCAAAATGTTCATGTTTTTAAAGTGCTTTTGAATGCCATTTGTCAGGTCATCAAATGTGCTGTGATCATTTTGTACGTTTGTTCATATGAACCTTCGTTTGTAAATGAGTGCATGGCCAGCTTTTTCCCAGTGCAGGCCATGCAAGTTCCTCCACCCCAAACTCGCTCATCCATGTCTTTATGGACCTTGCTTTGTGCACTGGTGTGCATTCATGTTGGAACAAGAAGGGGCCATCCCCAAACTGTTCCCACAAAGTTGGGAGCATGAAATTGTCTTGGTATGCTGACACCTTAAGGCCCCTTTCACACTGGGGCGGGCAGGTGCGGTGGCGGAATAGCAGCGCGATTTTCAGCGCTGCTATACCGTCGTTCTTACCGCGGTATGCGGTCGCTAGGGGGGTGAATTTAACCCCCGCTAGCGGCCGAAAAAGGGTTAATACCGCGGTGTCCCATTGATTTCAATGGGCAGCCGCGGTGAACACACCGCTCCTTCACCGCTGTAAAGAAGGGGCTAGCAGGACTTTTGGAGCGGTCCTGCTAGCGCACCGCTTTAGTGTGAAAGCCTTCGGGCTTTCACATTGAAGGCTACAGGCACAAATTTTTCATGCGGTATAATAGCGCTAATATTGGCGCTAAACCGCATGAAAAACGCCCCAGTGTGAAAGGGGCCTAAGAGTTCCCATCACTGGAACGAAGGGGCCGAGCCCAACCCCTGAAGATCAAACCTCACACCATAATCCCCCCTCCACCAAATGATTTGGACCAGTGCACAAAGTAAGATCCATAAAGATATGGATGAGTGAGTTTGGGGTGGAGGAACTTGACTGGTCTGCACAGTCTTGACCTCAACCCCGGAGACTGTGAGCCAGGCCTTCTCGCCCAACATCAGTGCCTGACCTCACAAATGCTCTTCTGGAAGAATGGTCAAACATTCCCATAGACACTCTCCTAAACCTTGTGGACAACCTTCCCAGAAGAGTTGAAGCTGTTATAGCTGCAAAGGTGGGCCATTTGGATATTATAGCAAAAAGTAAAAAAAAAAAAATGTTTTTCTTTTCTAAATTGTTTCTTTTGGGGGTTTTTTTAGTGTAAAAAATTAAAACCGCAGAGTTGATCAAATACCACCAAAAGAAAGCTCTATTTGTGGGATAAAAATGACATTTTGTTTGGGTACAGCATCGCACGACCGCGCAATTGTCATTTAAGGCGATGCAGTCCCGAATCGCAAAAAATGGCTTGTCGTTAAGGGGGCAAATCCTTCCGGTCCTTAAGTGGTTAATCATGCTACACCAAACCTTGAGTTTGTGGATGTGTGATTGTGCTAACAATGGCATTGCGTTTCTCTGTGTGTCGGGAAAGCACGTCATTTTGCGCATGTCCCCCCCCACACGCAGAGATCTGAACCTAGCCTTAGTGTAGAATCTCGTTTGTTGCAGTTCCCGATAGAGGACAGAGCCCAGAATACGATTCTACATCCCAAACAACTCGCAGAACTAAAATAATAGTTATGGATGGAGTTGACCTTTTAAACAAGCCTGGGATAAATGGAGGATCTCTCCTTAGCCAAGCACTAATAAGAAAGATAAATGGACAGCCTAGATGAAGCGAAGGTTTTCCGCACTCCGCCTTTTTAGAAGTCTGTGATCCAGTAGAAATGTAAACTTGGAAATGTCGCCGAGGCATTTACACAAGCCAGCAGCTTATGGCCCGAGGCCGTGTCTGTTTGTGCTTCAGCCACCATCACCCCAATAACAGCGCTCGTCCTCGGGCCTGGTCAGTCTGTGTCATCTAGCTGAACCCGGGGGAATTTCAGTCACGCTGGTCGCTCATTGTTTGTGCAAGTCCTTTGTTACTGTAAAGCTGCTTCTTCCAGGAACTTAGTAATGGTGACTGAGCTTTTCCAGTGACGTCACCGCATCGGCCATGGTGCTGGATGGGACTTTTCTTGCTCTGCTTTCATCTGTCTATATTTAAAGCCCAACTCTGGGCAGCTAAAAATGATCCCTGCATTGCAAGGGTTAATTGCTCTTTTTGGTCTTTGGGAAGAAATGAAGATGATTTACTTACTCGATCCTCTAGCATGGGGGTAGGGAGGGGGCAGCAGGAGAAGTCGCCCGGGGCGCAACATTTAGAAGGGCGCAGACAGGGCGGACCCACCATAGGCAAACTAAAACCTCCACGCTGCGCCCAGTAGGAGAAGAGGGTGCAGAGTGGAGGTTTTGGTTTACCTGCTGTTTAGCTGCTGTCCCCGAGAAAGCGGGGAGAATGGATCCCAGCAGGCAGAGAAGGGCGGAGCAGTGGGCGGATCCTGAACCAGTGTGTGCTCAGGCAGCGAGCGTCACACTGTGCCCGGGGGCTGTCAGGCTCCTCACCGGATGCGGCAACTGCCGCCGCCACCAGGAATCCCACTGGAGATATTCTCCTGCCTGGGACACGGCTAACCCTCCTGTCTCCTGGTGCTGCAGAACCGGTGAGATGTGGGGGGATTGTGTGTGTTGGAGGGGGGTTTCTTCACCAGATGAAAATAGAAGAAAGTAAGTCTAATAGAAAACAAATGCAGCCGTCAGATGTAAGAATTGGTAAGCTGCAATATGTTTGCTTTGGGTTTAAAACTGCTTTAAGCATTGTCGCACTTCGGGAGTCGCATGACAAAGGGCTCAGGATTGAACGGGAGCTTACGTGGTTCAATGCTATCTCCGAGGACTACAGATCCCCTCCCCTCTCTGGTATTATTATTATTATACTGGATTTATATAGCGCCAACAGTTTGCGCAGCGCTTTACAATGTAGGGAGACACGACTACACCAACAGTACAATTCAAAACAAGAGGGTTAGAGGACCCCTGCTCCTGGGAGCTTACAATCTAAGAGGGAGGGGCTGGTGAAACAAATAGTAGGGACTGTGAGGGATGAATTGATGAGGGGGGTAGAAGATTCGGTTGTTAGCTGGAGGCAGGATAGACCTCCCTGAAGAGATGAGTTTTCAGGGATCGCCTAAAAGTGGGCAGAGGATGGGAGATGGGCGGGCAGAGGATGGGAGATGGGCGGGCAGAGGATGGGAGATGGGCGGGCAGAGGATGGGAGATGGGCGGGCAGAGGATGGGAGATGGGCGGGCAGAGGATGGGAGATGGGCGGGCAGAGGATGGGAGATGGGCGGGCAGAGTCCTGGAGATGGGCGGGCAGAGGATGGGAGAGGCTCTGGAGAAGTCCTGGAGATGGGCGGGCAGAGGATGGGAGAGGCTCTGGAGAAGTCCTGGAGATGGGCGGGCAGAGGATGGGAGAGGCTCTGGAGAAGTCCTGGAGATGGGCGGGCAGAGGATGGGAGAGGCTCTGGAGAAGTCCTGGAGATGGGCGGGCAGAGGATGGGAGAGGCTCTGGAGAAGTCCTGGAGATGGGCGGGCAGAGGATGGGAGAGGCTCTGGAGAAGTCCTGGAGATGGGCGGGCAGAGGATGGGAGAGGCTCTGGAGAAGTCCTGGAGATGGGCGGGCAGAGGATGGGAGAGGCTCTGGAGAAGTCCTGGAGATGGGCGGGCAGAGGATGGGAGAGGCTCTGGAGAAGTCCTGGAGATGGGCGGGCAGAGGATGGGAGAGGCTCTGGAGAAGTCCTGGAGATGGGCGGGCAGAGGATGGGAGAGGCTCTGGAGAAGTCCTGGAGATGGGCGGGCAGAGGATGGGAGAGGCTCTGGAGAAGTCCTGGAGATGGGCGTGGGAGGAGGAAACAAGGGAGCTAGAGAGTAGAAGGTCTTGGGAGGAGCGGAGAGGACGGTTTGGGTGATATTTGGAGAGAAGATTGGTGATGTAGCTCAGGGCAGAATTGTGGTATGGAGATGAGAACGGGAGATGTTTGTAGTCCAAATCAAGAAAGCAGCTATGAGTGACAACGCAGCTCCTCCATAGATAGTGTGGTGAGTGAGCGTTGTCACCCTGCACAGGAAGTGTTACTGGCAGGATCACCAGGTGAAAATTAAAGAAAAGACTGGAAGGAAATAAACAGATGCAGCCACCATGTCTAAGGATTGGTAAACTGTAATATATTCCATTTTTGTCCTCTGGTTACGGGCCCTTTCACACTGGGGCGGGAGGTGCGCTGGCGGTATAGCGTCGCTATTTTTAGCGGCTCTATACCGTCGGAATTACGGCGGTATTCGGCCGCTAGCGGTGCGGTTTTAACCCCCGCAAGCGGCCGAAAAAGGGTTAATACCGCCGGCAATGCGCCTCTGCCGAGGCGCATTGCCGGCGGTATAGCCGCGCTGTCCCATTGATTTCAATGGGAAGGAGCGGTATACACACCGCTCCTTCACCGCTCCAAAGACGCGGCTAGCAGGCCTTTTGGAGCGTTCCTGCTAGCGCACCGCCTCAGTGTGCAAGCCCTTGGACTTTCACACTGAAACTGCAGGGCAGGAGTTTTTCAGGTGGTATTTAGGTGCTATTTTTAGCGCTAAAACGCCTGAAAAACATGTCAGTGTGAAAGGGGCCTTAGGTTCCCTTGAAATCCTCCCTTTCAGCTGGAAGATTCCTACCTGGAAGTCAGGGAGGCCCTCGCTGGTGATTGTACGATGCGTTCAAAGAGTCGTCTTACTCGGCAGGAAAGGACGCTTTCATTGTTTACATTCCAAACAAGCAAACACATCGCTCGGCTTCCTTTGTTCGCAGAGAGCCGCAGGCGTCTGCTTTCCAAACCAATATGAAGTAGAGGCTGAGGACTATGACATGGGACAGGAGAGCCGGGGATGTCACCCTTGCCGTTTGGTGTCATGTCACAACCAGAGATGTGTGGTCATATGACATGCTGGGTTCTTCCATCCTCTCATTTCCTGACCCGTGGAATGTACGGCCGTTTTATACATTTTATTCCTATCTGACTCCCGCAGCAAACAGTTCCGTCAATGCGTTTCGAAAGAAGATTTTCAGCTTTAATGTGAACCTACAGCGTGTAACCCATCAGTGTTTTTTATGTGTACTTTGAAGTCCAGGAAAGTGACTTTGTTTAGTCTGAGAGCGGCAGCCTCGGAGAATATCATATATCTGCTGCAGCCAGGAAGAAGCATTTCCTCAGTCTCCGCTGTAGGCAGGGGCTGATCTGTGACCCAAACTAAATTGACAGGTGCTGCTCAATAGACACGTGCACTGATGAAAAATTTGTTTGTTTTGGTTTCATTGGTTTTTTTGGGGTTTTTTTCCCGGGTCACTCGTTATGATCGCAATTCGTAAATTCAAAAAAAAAATCTGAAATCCGAAAAAATTAGGAATAAATCAGACATTCAAAAAAGATTGGAAATTCAAAAAAAGTCTGAAATTCCAAAATTATAAAACAATCGGAAATTCGAAAAAAAAAAAAAAAAAATTGGAAATTCTGAAAAAAAATCAAATATGTATTCAAAAAAAATCAAATTCGGAAAAAAAATCGGAAACTCTAAAATCGGAAATAACTAATAACTTATCACTAACTATTAAATTATAGGTATTGGAATTTCCTTTCAAATTTGGCTGTTAGTGAACGTAACGAATGCAAAAATATTTACGAATTTTCCGAAGTAACAAATGCCGCATCTAAACAAATGAAACAGAACAAATTAATAATAAAACGTTTTTATCCTTGTAATTTTATTATTAATTTGTTACGTACCATTCGTTTAGATGCAGTATTCTTTATTTTGGATAATTCGTAACTTCGGATAAATTTGTATTCGTTACGTTCAATAATTTAATAGCTGGTATTAGTCGAGTTATTGGTTATTTCAGATTTTCGAAATTCCGTTTTTTTTTATATTCGTAAAAGTTTGTTAAACGAGTTTTCGTTAATTTGGATATTTTCCCAATTAACTAATTTGTTAAACGAATTCCGAAGGAAACAAATTGCACATGTCTACTGCTCAAGGCTCCACCGTTCTGAATAAGGGGTCCGGTAAGCTTTTATTTTGTCACGGTCTCTGGTGACGATGGATACTGTTGGCACCTTTTGAGGAAGAAATTAGTTTTGTTGTGTACACCTTCTTTCTGGGTATCTACAGTGCCTTGAAAAAGTATTCACCCCCCTTGAAATTTTCCACATTTTGTCATGTTACAACCAAAAAAGTAAATGTATTTTATTGGGATTTTATGTGATGGACCAACACCAGCTTTCCACATCTAGAGTGACATTTTTGAACCTTCTTCTTTGCAAAATACTGTAGCTCCGCCTCTGTCAGATTAGATGGAGAGCGTCTGTGAACAGCAATTTTCAAGTCTTGAGACAGATTCTCAATTGGATTTAGGTCTGGACTTTGACTGGGACATTCTAACACATGAATATTCTTTGATCTAAACCAGGGATATGCAATTAACTGACCTCCAGCTGTTGCAAAACTACAAGTCCCATCATGCCTCTGCCTCTGGGTGTCATGCTTGCTGCTGTCAGAGTCTCGCTATGCCTCATGGGACTTGTAGTTTGGCAACAGCTGGAGGTCCGCTAATTGCATATCCCTGATCTAAACCATTCCATTGTAGCTCTGGCTGTATATTTAGGGTCGTTATCCTGCTGGAAGGTGAACCTCCATCCCAGTCTCGTCTTTTGGAGACTCTAAAAGGTTTTCTTCGAAGATTGTCCTGTATTTGGCTCCATCCATCTTCCCATCAACTCTGACCAGCTTTCCTGTCCCTGCTGAAGAAAAGCATCCCCACCACATGATGCTGCCACCACCATGTTTCACGATGGGGATGGTGTGTTCAGGGTGATGTGCAGTGTTAGTTTTCCGCCACACATAGCGTTTTACTTTTAGGCCAAAAAGTTCAATCATCTGACCAGAGCACCTTCTTCCACATGTTTGCTGTGTCCTCCACATGGCTTCTCGCAAACTGCAAATGGGACTTCTTATGGCTTTCTTTCAACAATGTCTTTCTTCTTGTCACTCTTCCATAAAGGGCAGATTTGTGGAGAGCACGACTAATAGTTGTCCTGTGGACAGATTCTCCCACCTGAGCTGTGGATCTCTGCAGCTCCTCCAGAGTTATCATGGGCCTCTTGGCTGCTTCTCTGATTAATGCTCTCCTTGCCGGGCCTGTCAGTTTAGGTGGACGGCCATGTCGTGGTAGGTTTGCACTTGTGCCATACTCTTTCCATTTTCAGGCAATGGATTGAACAGAGCTCTGTGAGATGTTCAAAGCTTGAGGTATTTTTGTATAACCTAACCCTGCTTTATTCTCCACAACTTTATCCCTGACCTGTCTGGTGTGTTCCTTGGCCTTCATGATGCTGTTTGTTCACTAAGGTTCTCTAACAAACCTCTGAGGGCTTCACAGAACAGCTGTATTTATACTGAGATTAAATTACACACAGGTGGACTCTATTTACTAATTAGGTGACTTCTGAAGGCAATTGGTTCCACTAGATTTTAGTTGGGGGTATCGGAGTAAAGGGGGTTGAATACAAATGCACGCCACACTTTTCACATCTATTTGTAAAAAAAAAAAATTGAAAACCATTCATCATTTTCCTTCCACTTCACAATTATGTGCCACTTTGTGTTGGTCTATCACATAAAATACATTTACGTTTTTGGTTGTAACATGACAAAATGAGGAAACATTTTTTTGAGGCACTGTATCCGTTTTATTGGTTTTGATCCTTTGGGACTATTTTTGGACTTTGAACGTTCACACATTACTTCTATATTATATTTATGCATTCTTATATGGAGTTCATTTGAATATTCAGCATTTTTTTGTGTTTTTATTTTATTCCGCAACCCAGTATGTTCTTGTTTTTGATACTGAGGAGGATATCTTTTGTGTTTTGCAGCTTTTTTGTTTGTTTTTTGGGTTTTAGCACATTTTGTGTGATTTTCATAGGGCTCCTTCACTGTCAGAATACACTGATCAGTGGCTACAGTTGCTGATCATCAAAAGTCTTCCAACATTCAATAGAGGTCGATCGTTGGACTTCTGTTGAGCTAAAACAGCCATTCGTAAATTGACATTTGGCTGATTCCTGCTGATTCATCTATGGGCAGATTTAGGCAGCCCCTTTTTTTTCTTTTTTTTTTCTCTGACAGGTTCCCTTTTAAAGGGGTCTAGTCCCAAAATAGAGAAGGATCAGAAGATTCCGTGAACTAAAAATACTGTTCTCAGTGTGCAATGACATGGAAAGTCGGAAAGTTCTGGGTTTTACAGAAGCAAGCTCATCCAACTCTGAGAATTCCTGATCTGGCTTTTTCTCTTCTCCCCAAACATTGACAGACTATTTACAGAGTGAGATTGTGTTTGACAAGGAAGAACATTGCGGAACCGTCTTTTTTTTTTTTTTTTTTTTTTCTTTTCTTTTTTTTCTCATCTTTTTGCTTTTCTGCCGTGCTTTTAGCCAGCATCCTTAAAGCTGAATAAAAATTTTCATTACAATATATTCTTCTATATACTTTGGTTATACATATATCTAACAAATATATACTTTGTGTGCACCAAATGCATTTACAAACCAAGCTCTTACCTTGTAAAAGTAGCAGTGACATCACAGTGCAGAGAGCTGAGCTGTGGGATGGGCCCAGAAAGCTCCACCCACTACAGGCTGCCTGCTGAAAACTACAGGAAGGGGGCGGATACAAGACCAGGCACACTGCATAAGGAGAGACCAGTCTTTATTACAGGAAGCTCCTGCACAGAGGGAAATTACAGGAGTTGATTCTTGCTGGGTCACTGCACAGATCTAGGAGGACAAAGGACAATCGTTATTTGTTTTTTTCTGTTCAGCTTTCCAGACATAAATTGTAGTCCCCTATGTGTGGACTTTCAGATTTTTCTCCTGGTATCGTGGAGTTGTACTATGGTGGGTCTGCTTCTGTAACTGCCTCTCCTTCTCCAGTCTGCAGATGGTTACAGTGAAGGAGTAGCAGCATCCTGATGAGGTCATGCCTCTGCTCACTTCTATAAAAGAATATTCATAGGCTTAGACTGCGCAGTGTCCTGATTGGCTCACCCTGCTGTGGCTTTACAGAGGGTTACAGGAAGTTGATATCGGGTACTTCTACTATCTGTATTTTAATCAATAATTGATGTTTTGATAAATTCTTAAAGTAGTAATGAACATCCAATGTGGTAGACCAGGGGTCTCCAAAAAAAAGGCCCAGTGTATTGTCCTTTAGGGGGGCCAGACTGTAGAGTAGAAAAGGTCCCAACGTCAGTATGAGAAAACAATGCCCCTTTGGTGTCAATGGGAGGAAAAATTGTGTCCCGTCCTTGTCTTTGGGAGGAATTGTGCCCCGTCTTTGGGAGGAATTGTGCCCCGTCTTTGGGAGGAATTGTGCCCCGTCTTTGGGAGGAATTGTGCCCCGTCGTTGGGAGGAATTGTGCCCCGTCGTTGGGAGGAATTGTGCCCCGTAGTTGGGAGGAATTGTGCCCCGTAGTTGGGAGGAATTGTGCCCCGTAGTTGGGAGGAATTGTGCCCCGTCGTTGGGAGGAATTGTGCCCCGTCGTTGGGAGGAATTGTGCCCCGTCGTTGGGAGGAATTGTGCCCCGTCCTTGTCTTTGGGAGGAATTGTGCCCCGTCCTTGTCTTTGGGAGGAATTGTGTCCCGTCCTTGACGTTGGGAGGAATTGTGCCCCGTCGTTGGGAGGAATTGTGCCCCGTCGTTGGGAGGAATTGTGCCCCGTCGTTGGGAGGAATTGTGCCCCGTCGTTGGGAGGAATTGTGTCCCGTCCTTGTCTTTGGGAGGAATTGTGTCCCGTCCTTGACGTTGGAAGGAATTGTGCCCCGTCGTTGGGAGGAATTGTGCCCCGTCGTTGGGAGGAATTGTGCCCCGTCGTTGGGAGGAATTGTGCCCCGTCGTTGGGAGGAATTGTGCCCCGTCCTTGTCTTTGGGAGGAATTGTGTCCCGTCCTTGTCTTTGGGAGGAATTGTGTCCCGTCCTTGACGTTGGAAGGAATTGTGCCCCGTCGTTGGGAGGAATTGTGCCCCGTCGTTGGGAGGAATTGTGCCCCGTCGTTGGGAGGAATTGTGCCCCGTCGTTGGGAGGAATTGTGCCCCGTCGTTGGGAGGAATTGTGCCCCGTCGTTGGGAGGAATTGTGCCCCGTCGTTGGGAGGAATTGTGCCCCGTCGTTGGGAGGAATTGTGCCCCGTCTTTGGGGGGAATTGCGCCCCGTCTTTGGGGGGAATTGCGCCCCGTCCTTGTCTTTGGGGGGAATTGCGCCCCGTCCTTGTCTTTGGGGGGAATTGCGCCCCGTCCTTGTCTTTGGGGGGAATTGCGCCCCGTCCTTGTCTTTGGGAGGAATTGCGCCCCAAGGGCTGGTTAAAAGCAAGCAAAGGGCCGCAGTTTGGAGACCACTGTTATAGACACTTTCTAATAGTTATAACTAAGCAGGCATCATAACTGTTTTTGTTTTGTTTCAGAAATTATTGATCTTCCCTTTTTTACAAGGTTAAAAAGCTCCGTCATGTAACCATGCATCTCTTCTCCTGATAGTAGGGGTTACAGGACACTGTGCAGACACACAGCATGCCTGTATTACATTAGCTGTCAGCAAGAGGCTGTGCTTAAGCAGGGAAGTGTGTGCCCAAGGCAGGCTGTGATTGGTTAGGGGGCATGATGGTGGAACAAACTACCCAAGCCAAGCATGCTGTGTGTCTGCACAGTGTCCCTTAGCTCTGAATGACCAGCCAAAGGATGAAACCTGACCAACAGATCAGTTTCTGTGCTTTGTGTGGTCAGTTTAGAACAGAGGTCTCCAAAATTTCTAAGCAACGGGCCAGTTTACTGTCCTTCAGACTTTGGGGGAGGGGGGGGGGGGTCGTGATGGGACTAGAAAATGCCCCTGCATCAGTGTCCCATCATTGCTTTTAATGGGAGGAATAGTGCCCCATTGTTAATTGGAAGAATAGTGTCCCATCATTGGTGTCAGTTGGTGGAATGAGGTGTCATCATTGGTGTCAGTGGGAGGAATAGTGTCCCATCATTGGTGTCAGTGGGAGGAATAGTCTCCCCATCATTGGTGTCGGTTGGTGGAATAGTGCCCCATCATTGGTGTGACTTGGAGGAATAATGCCCCAAGAACCAGATAAAGGCAAGCAAAGGGCCGCAGTTTGAAGACCACTGATGGAGAAGAAGGAAGAAAGGTGACTGTCAGGAACCCGGTACTTCAGATGGAAGACGTAGATGAAAATGATGGAGGTCATGAATTATAAGATACACATGTGTGAACACAGAACATAAATCTAACTATTTTGGGTGACATAGACTTTAGCCGGGTCAGAGAGGTGGTATGTGTTCAGTTTGCCTAGAGTTCTCCTTTAAGTAGGAGGAGTTGGACAAAGACACAGAAGAACGGATGAAGATTTTGGGTCCTGGATCTCACTTGGGCCTCTTCCCCATTACAAGTAATAGAAGTCTAGTTTTATGATTGGTGATTTGTGTGATTTGGAGATGATGGGTTGTTCTCCTTGTCCCAGCAGAGTTCCTCTTTAGCTTCTCGGACTCACGTAGCTGTAATCTTCCCGTACCTCTTGTGTTTGTTGGCACCACATAACCTGGCAGCCTTTTAGCAGCTCATCTGTTGCGCTGGCATTCCTAGCTGCTCAATGATTTTTCATGTAGAAAATCTTCACATTTGGCCCGGGGTTTTCCGCGAGCTCGGCGCGCATTAACCAACCATTACCCGGTCACAGCCATTCGGGGGAAATGGTGTCATTTGTAAAATAAAGGCGCAGTATGTACGGCGCGGGGTGTTTTATGTTTAATTAGACTTTGGTTTTCATTCCTAAACGCTCGCTTGCACAATACCAGCCACCCACTTGCGCACAAAAATGATTTAAAAACCGCCGCCGCGGTGTGATGAATAAACGACCTCCGCTCGTCTCTCTGCTACGCCAATTAGAAGTCGAAGTCAGAAGGAGAGTTCAACTTTGAAAGGATTTCTGTAGAATATTCGGTTTGCTAAAAGTGACTTTCACATTGATACGTTATTGCTCTTCCATATTTTGATTGATCTAGTGCCCATCAGAGGAGTAGAATTCCTGCCTAAAGTGGCACTTAACGATCGCCTGATTCTCCAATAATAATCTATACACATCTAATACCTAAAGCCCAACTCCGGGGAAAAAAACGTTTTGCCATGCAGTGGGGCTGTGACTGCCCTGCCCGGGTCAGCTGCTTGTTTTGTCCAGGGGAGAGGAGAAAGTTTGGAGCCGTTTTTTTTTTTTTAAATATGCTGCCCGGCGCCCGGAACTGCATGTCTTGGGCGTTGGGCAATAGGAATTGCTCATGCCTGGTGGCAAGCAAAAAACAACCCAAAATTAAAAATAAAAAGCGTTTTTTTTTTTCGTTTTATAAAATCTTCCAAATAAGTAATTTTTTCTCCTTTTACTGATGTGCACTGATGAGGCGACTGTGATGGGCGCTGGTGAGGCAGCTGTGATGGGCACTGATGAGTCAGCTGTGGTGAGGCCACTATGAGGGTCGCTGGTGATTTATAGAAACTATCCATGAACATCAGTGCAGCGCTCTTTTGGGCTCCATTCACCCTGCTGCGACTTGAAAATTGTGTGATTTCCATTGCAAATTTGCAGTGTGACTTGGATGCGACTTTGGACGAGTGCTACTTTGCAACTTTGGCTTTGACCATGAGACACTGTGAGCTCTACAAAGTTGGCACACAAATCGCATGTATATCATTCAGGTTAAACTTTTCATGCGACTTTTGAGTGTTTTCATTGAAGTCTATGGCCCTCGGGTCGCATGAAAGTTGCAGCAAAGGAATCACACAGAAGCACACAGCTCATTCCTGTGCTGGAGTGAACTGACCGTACCTTTAATCTGTGTGATTCATGTGCATTGGGATGTGATTTGAGCCCGCTTCATTTTGAATGGTATGAATCGCACTGCACCAAAAGTAGTACATGCACTACTGTGAAAAAAAAAAAACGCACTTGTACTTCTGTACCATGTGATCTGGTGCAGGCAAACGCATTGGGGGTTATTTACTAAAACTGAAAAGTGCAGAAAATCTGGTGCATAGAAACCAATCCGCTTCCAGGATTTTTGCTGACTGGCTACCATGCACAGCGGCACCACATTCTGAGTGCTCCAGTTTTAGTAAGGCTCCATTCACACTTGTGCGACTCCAAGTCATGTGATTTGCAATGCGACTTTGACTGTTGAATAACTGTCGCATTGATAACAGTAGGATGCGACTTCCATGCGACTTGAGGCTCGTTTCATACTGCCATGACTTGGGATCCGACTTGTGAG
This sequence comes from Rana muscosa, assembly GCA_029206835.1. Lineage (NCBI taxonomy): Eukaryota > Metazoa > Chordata > Amphibia > Anura > Ranidae > Rana > Rana muscosa. The sequence continues at coordinate 267,127,698 of CM055124.1, forward strand.
ACCCCAAGTCGCATGACATATGAAATCCCATGTTGGTCAATGAGAGCTGTCTTGGCATCACCGAAGTCGCTCTGACTTTAGAAAAGGTTCCTGTACTACTTCAAGGCGACTTCTATCTGTCTTGTGCCCAAAGAATTTAATGGAAGTCGCCTACAAGTCGGATCCTCATCTATATTTCATGTGATTTGGATCCGACATTACAGGAAGATTACACGGGCATAACCTAAAGTTGCATCAAGTGGCATCAAAGTAGTACTCAAGTCGCCTGGCAAAGTCGCACTGTAAGTCACGTGACTTTCAGGTTGCGGCAGTGTGAACTGAACCTGAGAGTGGATTGCAGTTTATGGCACTCAAGTCACATGAACGTTGCATCAGTCGTGTAGGAAACTTGGATTTGAACAGCTTTTATTGAAACGCATGGGCTGCGACTTGTCATGCGACTGTGTCCAGAGTCGCATGACAAGTTGCACAAGTGTGAATAGAGCCTAGGCTCCTTTAACACTTCTGTGACTTGGGATCTGACTTGCGAGACTCCAAGTCGCAGGACATGTGAAATTCATTGTATATTTGAGGCTGCATTCACACCTGGGCGTTTTGCAGATTTGCCGCAATTCTGCCTGCGATTTCAAAACGCCCAGGTGTGAATGGTAAATCGCACAATGCATATTTCAGATGCCCTCCAATTTGGTGCGGTTATGCCGCGATAGTCATGCATAATAAATCAGGCGGCAAACCGCATCACATGAAGCATGTTGCCCAGAAGAACTCCTGAACTTCTTTTGGGGTAAAAAGCTTCACGCAATGCAGATTGCCGCCATTGCATCCCGATTTATCGTGCCACAATCGTGGCAGAAGCGCACCGCGTTTTTAGGTGCCATTCGAATGGCATCTGAAATATGCATTGTGCGATTTGTCATTCACATCTGGGCGTTTTGAAATCGCGGGCAGAATTGTAAATCTGTAAAATGTCCGGGTGTGAATGCAGCCTGAGAGCCTCGCTACTGATACTACAGAAGTCGCTATGACCTCAGAAAAGGTTCCTGCACTACTTTTGATGCGACTTTGGTCCAAAGAATGTAAAGCCGCTGAGCAGGTCGCGCTGTAAAGCCGCTGAGCAGGTCGCGCTGTAAAGCCGCTGAGCAAGTTGCACGACTTTGCTCTTTTCACTTGTGTGAGACAACAATCTCCCCCACTGCGTTTTTAACCTGCATTTGTGGGTTTGTTAACTTAACATTGAGTGCCAGTTCCCGCATCGCATAGGACTCGCAGACGGTTCAAACTGTCCTATGCAAACCACTGCTGGTGTGAATAGAAAGTTAATGACACCCCCAGATTGGTTCGCAGATCGCAATGTGAACTGTCAAATGGTGCAGGACTCGGATCGCATGGGTGTGAGCACCTATGCGATCTGATTCCAGTGCGGACCACATAAAGGGTACTGTTACCACTTTTAGGTGCGAATACGTTGCGAATTCAGCCATACAATCTGTATGGCTGAATTCACATGGCACAGACATCGCATGTGATCCGCACAGCCGTGCGGGGCGAATCGCATGCAATGTCTAACATCGCACAAGTGTGAACCCAGCCTGAGGCTCCATTCACACCTAAGTGTTTGGAAACGCGGGACACGATGGCGATGCCATTACTTGCCCTGCAATTGTCGCACGACAAATCGCGCAAACCAAATCGCGGGATGCCTGACGGCCCAAAAGAAGTTCCAGAACTTCTGGGCGGCATGTGTCCCATGGTTTTGTTTGTGCCATTTTTTTTGGGGGGGGGGGGGTGCCTTTTGTGAAGTAATATCATCGTAATCGCATCCTGTGATTCTGGCCGATTCCAAGCGCCTATGTGTGAATGGAGCCTGACGCTGCAGTGCGTTTTTGAAAGCGATGCGGGGAAAAGCGCACAGAATAGGCGCAGAAGAACGGAACGTCCTATTTAAATGCCTTTTAGAACTTTTATTAGGTAATTAGAACATTTAAATAACTTTCAAAACTGTAATCTGACTCAACCTGACATAAAAAAAAAAGTCACAATAGTAAATTGTCGCTGAAATGCGATAAGTGAAGCAGAGTAATGTTAATCCCAGTTGCTGTTGGCTTAGTCGCAGCGCTGTCAGGGTTAACTCCCCCCCCCCCCCTGCTGGGGATGGGAGCCCCGCCTGTCTGTCCCTAGGCTGGCCTGCCACTGACATCATGCCTCCAGTACAGCAACCTGCGACAGGGTCACATTCCTGGCAGCACAGGTAACAGCACTTCCTGGAGGAGTGGGAGGAGCGCAGTCCAGGGTGTTCCACTCCTCCAGATCCAACAACATGAAGGCGGACGGGGAAGAGGGGAAGCCTGGTAGGTACCTTTCCCTTTTATTCCTCTATGGAAGGAGAGGAGCTGAGAGCCCAGCACATGGAGCCCATTGCTCTGGGGGGGGGGGGGGGGGGGTCCTTTGTCATGGTGTCGAGTCGCTGACATCACAACACAATGGGGCGATTTAGTGTAGCAGGCTGGGAGGGAGCGGGTGTTTTGTATGGAGCAGCCCTGGGGCCGGACGCCGCCGCCAGCTCTCTGGAAGTATTTGATGATCTGGTGGAAGTCATTCAGAGTTGCAGAAGTTTGTGTAAACGAGAGATTTGCGATGACAATCGCACTGCGCCGTGGGAGCCGCGTGTCTTCTCTTCCAGGAATTGTCGCGTTTTGTCGCTTTGTGTGTAGCTCAGGTCTAATTTACACTGGCGATATCATACCTGCATTTTATTAAACGTAAATAATGACGTGTCGTGATTTTTTTAAGTGGCGTCATTGCGCTGAGCGTTCAGAGAAAATCGAGTGTTGTGCGTCCAGAATCCAAATGGGTTCATGCACAAGGAACGGCGGTGCGGTGCGCGAGACTGCGGCTTTTACGTGCGCAGCAATGCAGCCTGTAAAATTCTATGAGAGGCTGACCGCTGCTGTGGCTGGACCGTGCACTGAGCGGTGCCAACGCCAGCCGTAGATGCTGCGATTTTTCTTTCCTGCAACCATGGCTTGCAGGAAAGAAATTTGCTTGCTTTGTTTTGGGGGGGTTTTGTTTTGTTTTTCTTTTTTTTTGTTTTTGTTTTATTGTTTTTGTTTTATTTTGTTTTAATTTATTTTGTTTTTTTCCCCTATCAACACAGTGACTCCCGCAGAGCCATTGTGTTCTCCTGGTTGGGGGGGGGGGGGGGGGGGTTTATGGCGTGGGAAGCTGCCCCTTCCGGGAGAACACCGTAATTATTGCTACCAGCTATTGCTGCTTGCAATAATCGCATGTAAAATCCGACATGCGAGTCAATAAATCAACATGGGTACAATCAGCCCGCCGAGATTTGAGCCATATATGGCCGGCTTAAAGCAGAACTTCACCCAAAAGGGGACTTTCCACTTGTTTGCACCCTCACCTCCCCCCCCCCCCCCCTCCACTGGCACAATTTGGCACATTTTGGGGGGAGTGGGTACCTGCTTTTTGACCAGGTACCCGCTCCCACGTCCAATCGGATGCGCCACGACAATCTGAGACGAACGCTCGGCCCCCTCCTCTTTCTGCACCCTTCTGGGACACACACCGGTCTCGGAAGACTGCGGGACCATTCACAAGGTGCAGTGCGGCTCGCACATGTGCAGTAGGAGACTGGCTGTGAACCCGCAAGGCTTTCCCTTCCTGTTCCCCTTACTTCAGATGCCCAGCGCCTGCACCCGGGGGCGATTGAAAGTTCAGGTGAGGATGGCACGGGATCCCTGGACAGGTTAGTGTCCTTATATTACTACAGTATTTGTAGCTGCTGACTTTTACTTTTTTAGGGGGGAGCCGGGGGCTCCTCCTAAATGTTTAGGGAAGTATGCGTCCTGGGACAAATGCTCAGAGCCCGGACCGGTTGCATTCCGGGCATTCATCCCTGGGCACACTGCCTGTTAGTGGCACTTGGTGCACGGTCCTGCAGTGCTCAGCCTCTGTGTCCTTTTGCACTGGTGGTAATGCTTACTGCCCTCTGAAAAGTGATCCACTGTGGATTGCTTTTCAGAGAGCAGTAATGCCAGTGCTGGCATGCATTTAGGAAGTGCTACTGCTGCCTCTGGCACCTATTATTATTATTATTATTATTATTATTATTATTTATTTATTTATTTTTTAATTGCCAAAAAACGATTTAACTGGCAGGGCTACACCCACAAGTGCAGGCAAAGCATTTGACTCAAGGTTGTGCTGAGGCCCCTTTGATCTCATTGGGAGAGTTTGAGCGGTGGTGCCACCTATCATCCTCTGCACCCCCCGACTTAAACATGCAGCGGTTGCAAAGCAAGGTGTTGTGGCACGTGTACTGCCCTGTCACGCTGTATTAGAATTGTGAGGGGGTGGTAAAACTGTGGCTCAGCTGCCTGTTCAAGAATTTATTTTGAGCGACAGGCGTCCCCTGATTCTGTTTGTGCTATTTTTACCTTGATTCGTCAGGCGACAATCGTGCCACGATTTGGGTGCCATTCAAGGTAATGAGGATCGCAGGGGCGTCCCACGATTTGCGGCGTTTCCAAATCGCCGGCAGATTCCGCCCGCAAAACGGAATGCTATGGTGTGAATGGATCCTAAGGCTGATGATTCTGCTACTAGCGAGGATTCAGCAGTGGCGGGATCACTCAAGAGGCTGCCTGTGTGTCCGTGGAATCAATCCTTCTGTAGTCGCATTTAGCAAACGCTAGTGATGGGAGCAACAGTTCACTGCCCCGGCCACAGAGGGCGCTGTATCAGAGACAACACTGGCAGGCTCATAGCGATCCAGGGTCAGGGTCACTAGAAGCAGTCGCCCTGTGTGTCATCGGAATGTCTCTTCTATAAATATTATGCGGATTGCACTATTATATAAAAATGTGTGCGACTTAGTCATAGCGACTTCAGAGTAGTTTAGGCACTGCTTTGGTCTGACTTTCATGCAACTTGAGGGGGGCCATAGACATCCATGTTGGTCTTTAAAAGTTGCATGAAAGCTGTACCTGAATGTTATACATGCAACTGTGGGTCCAACTTTGCAGAGGGACAAGAAGTCACACCCATCCAAAGTTGCATTAAAGTTGCACTTCAAGGTCGCGCAACTTTGGCGTCGTACAAGTGTGGTGCCATACACCCCATTTATACTTGTGCGACTTGTCATGTGACCATGGACATCAAAGTCACATGTGAAGTCCAACGCCATGTTTTCCAATAATAACCATTTATATATGTGCGACTTAAACCTCATGCACTACTTTGGTCCAACTTTCATGCAACTTGTTGGCCATAGACTTCAGGCCGGGTTCACACCATTGTGAATTGGATGTGGGATCCCAGCATCCAATTCGCAATAGCAGGAGATTTTGACCAGCTCTCTATAGAGCCGGTTCACATATCTTCTCAGCAGGTCCGGATGCGTTTTGCAGAAAAACACTGTCTTTTGGTTCGTTTTCAGGTCCAAATTCAGGCTGAAATCGGACCTGGGACTGTGAACCAGGACGCACCGGACTCCTGCTGGGACCTGCATGCGGCTCATATGTGAACCGAGTCTCTATGTTGTTCCTCAAAAGTTGCATGAAAGTCCATACCTGAATGTTTTACATGCAACAGTTGTGCAACCGTGGATCCAACTTTGCAGAGAAACAAGTCACATCCATCCACAGTTGCACCCCAAAGTCTCACGTGTGAATGGAGCGGGCCAGTTCACACCTCATGCGTTCCAGTGCTTTTTTTTTTTTTCAGCATCCAAAACGCATAGAAAGTAGGTTACATGGTTTTCAATGGCATAGTTCACCCCAGTGCTTGCAGTTCCAGTAAAGTAGAACATGCTGCATTTTTCCTGCACAGAACACTACTAGAACGCATCAAAAACGCACTGGACCCCAGTACAGTGGGGAAATAAAACAGGAAAGAAAAGCTTCTGAAATGCATCTGGAAACGCATAAAAAATGCACCAAAATACATAAATTTATTAAAAATGCACATGCAGAAACTGTTCTGGAATGGATATGGAGTGCGTTTTTTGTGGTGTGAAACGGCCCTTAAGCCCCGTGCACACAATCAGAATATTGTACAAAAAATATCGCTTTTGAAGCGATCGTACAATACTCTGATCGTTGGTAAACCGCTTTCGACATTTTCAAAAGGGACAAACATGAAAAAATTTCTCATACGATTTTCGTATAACCAGCACCGTTTTTGTCCGAAAATACAATACAAATAAATGACATCACTTCCGAATTTTTATTTTGTCGTACGTAAAATTTGTTTAAGATCTGGAGACTAGCATCCAAAAAAAAACCTGACGATCATTTATCCGATCATCTCATCGTGTGTACTAGGCTTTAGTGTCCCTGTGTGCCCTCAGCAGTCCCTTATCTCCATGCGTCTTCCATGCGTTCTCTTCACACTCCTCCAAGGTTCCTCTCTCCCAGCTGGACTTCCCAATTGTTTGTTCATCCCACATTATCCAGAGGTCATTGGGGGATGGTAACCCATTATCTTGCCTTGGGTGATGGTGGGGATGCTGGTGGAGGTCTCAGCACTGAAGCCCACAAAGTATACAAAAAGCCAACATGTCCTTCAAATTGCTGACAACCATCCAAAGTTGAAAGTTTTTGGTTGAATTTCTCTTTAAAAAGGAAATTCCAAGACGTGAATCAGGATTGATCCCTTCAATGAGAATTAAGTGTAATTATGGATGATTTGGCTTAGCAATCGGATTATTTCAAGTAAACCCAACTGAATGGCATTTAATGTGCTTAAGCATTGTGTATGAAACCATTACGGTGTTTGGTTTTAATCAGATCCTTTATTTCATCCTTTATTGCATCTCAGCGCAACTGATCTCCCAAAGCTTCTTTGCAGCCACTTCTTGCTTACAGGTACTCCAGTGATGGCTGCTTGGCGTTTCTCGGGGCAGGTTTCCTGGTGGGGACAAAAGTGGGGTCATACCTGTTTTGATGTGTATTAGAAGATCCACTCGTAGTTTTCACCGGAAGCCCTTGTGAAGTGGGGACAACACGTGGACAGAGACGGCACATTGTCACCTTGTAACAGGAAGTACCTGAGGAGAAACCATCATTACACGGCTAACCGCTTTACGTATACGAGGAGTGCCTAAAAAGTTTGGTGAATGGTGACCGAAAACAAACCCAACAGAAGATGGAAACAAATCGCCTTTATTGGCCTTCAAAATAATCGGCATCCTTCACAACACATTTTTGGCAACGTTCATAAAGCTTCTGGAAACGGTCAGCAAAGGCCTCTTTAGGAATCGATCGCAGAACTGCGGTCACACATTCTTGGATGAGGCCATCATTGTCGAAGAAGGCGATCAACATTGCCTTGACCTTGGGACTTTTGCAGGTGACTCTTTTTTGGGTCGCGGGGAAAAAGATGAACGCCATTCCATTGGATCCCGGAGCTGGTAGCACCACATCTCCTGTGACGATGGTTGGCAGGATGGATCCTGGTCACACATGGTAATGAAATCTCCAGAGGTTTCCATCCGTTTTTTCTTTCTGTTCGTCTGTCATCTTGTGCGGCACAAACCGGGAGCAGATCTTCCACTTACCCAAGTCTTCGTGGACGATGGTGTGCATCGTGTCTTTGCGAATGCCCAATTCCTCCGCCATCAACCGTAGAGGCAGTCGCCTATCTCGTGTCAGCATTTGTCGCACTCAATCGATCATGTCTGGGGTTCTGCTTGTCACCAGCCGATCCAAATGTGGCGCCTCAAAATTACCATGCGAATTCCCTGCTGGATGCGTTTCGAAGAAGATGCAAGTACTTTTTTCTGCATGAAATGTAGGCACGGCAGCCCATTCAAATGAGCCCAAATCAAACACGGCCTGCCAAGGTTTGGATATGTGAACCGACTCTAAAGGTGACCATATACGGCGTCAATTGTTTAATTTCTTTTCCAATTGGCTTATCCAGTAGGCATAATTGATCTATATTTAACAAGCTAACTGATCAATATAACATGATCAATAGTTGGAAGATACAAGTTATTGATCACATCTGTTTCCACCATGTAATCTCATAACCTGATCAATTTATTATACAATCCGATTTATACCCAAAGCATCGCTGTTCTGCCAAACGATGCAAAACAATTGATTTTCTGCCCTGGCTGGTCAACGCGATCGAAGCTTGATCGAATCCGGTCCAAATCTAAACTAATCGAAAGAAGTTCTGGCTAATCGATTGCTGAATCACACATCGATAGGATAACATTTAAGTGTCCACCATAAAATTGTAATATATTGCAGCTCATCAGGTCTTTAAGCAGCCCATCGTTTGATTTCCTTTCCTTCCACCACTTATGGTTACCTGTCATTCGGCGAGTGACATCACACAGGAGTGGTTGTGTTTGGTGGGCGGCGTTTTTTAAAAATATATTTTTTTGTGCAGTTCATTGTAATTGAAATTGGATCTACTACTGATGCACATAGGGGGGTGGGCAGATACTGGGGGCCATCTTGTTACATGGGGCTCCTAGATTCTGATAAGCCCCCCCCCCTGCTCTCCCACAACAACTGGCAAGGGTTGTGGGAAGGGGCCCTTGTCGTCCTCAACATGGGGACAAGGTGCTTTGGATGGAGGAGAGCCCCCCACCCCAAAGAACCTCCCCCATGTTGAGGGCATGTGGCCTGGTATGGTTTCCGGAGGGGGGCGATAACCCCCCCCTTCCTGACCTGCATGCCCTGATAAGGGTCTGGTATGTATTTTTTTTTGGGGAGGGGATTCTCCTCAAAATCTATACCAGACCCGAAGTGCCTGGTATGGATTTGGGGGGGGGGGGGTTATTTAGTGTGGGATTCTCAGAATCCATACCAGACCTAAAGTGCCTGGTATGGAGGATTTGGGGGGAGGGGCCTCATGCTGTTTTTGTTTTTTTTTTAAACCAGGACTTGTTTTTGTTCACATTCTGCTGACAGCGGGGAATGCCACTGACACCAGATGAGTCATGGTTGTTAAGGACATGGCGGCTGCCCACTCTTTAACAACCAGCTCTTCTCAATGAATCTGAATGAAACGAATGAATCCAAAAACGTCATAACCTTTTTGGATTCTTTCAGATTTGTTACCATGTCCATTGGGAAATTCGGATACATCCGAATCTCCAGAAATTGAATTTTTATCTAAAGAATGAATGTGAACGAACCAAATCGCACATGTTTAGTTTTCCATGTACCTGTCTTGGTTTTGGTGAAAGCAGCAAGTTGAGTCAATCAATCCAGTGCCTAGGACCCATCTCGCCAAGGCCACCCCATAGCTGTGTGTTGTCAGTATTCTCTGTAGGTTGGTTCTGGCATTGCTTTATTGTGTGATTAGCACTATATATTGGAGTATAAAAACGTGTACAACTCTCCAGTTATCCTCCAGGCCTCTTTCTCCTGCTATCCTCTCCATCCATCATCTGATGCCCCCTGACACCTATTTGTGAAGTCGGATGATGTCAGGTTTGTGGTGTAATCTTCCTGCCTGGATCCTCGGATATTTATAAGACTCTGCGGTTTGTGCCCTTCCTGTGCGATGCTGGCAGCGTTGTCACTGTCATGTGATCAATCAGAGGTCACATATACCGTTACCCGTGTCTTCAGGCCCCAGGTACCGGCCGGATCAGGCTTTGCATGATAAGCGAATGCCGGCTTTGCCCTCCAGCAGGAGAAGTGTGCGCTCAGGTGTGTTTACCGAACGTTCTTCTCCAATGTCAGGGTGACTGTTAAGTGTCACATTTAAATGTAATTCTATCTTCTGCTTCCAGGCGGAATACAATATAAAGTTTACTAATCTAATCCTCCATGATCCTTACTCTTCCACATCTGTTAGATGTTCATACTTCAGCTAAATCTTTATTGGATAACCAGAAAATCTGCGTCCCATATGATTAAAGTGAGATTTACCACTTCAATACCGGGCACTTTCACCCCCCTCCTGCCCAGGCTAGTTTTAAAGTGATTGTAAAGTCTGTTATTTTTATGGGGACAAAAAAAAGTTATAGTTGCCTCTTCTGTGCAGTTGGTTTTGCATAGAGCAGCCCGGATCCTCCTCTTCTCGGGCCCCTCTTCCGTGATCCTGGCCCCTCCCTCCTGTTGCGTGCCCCCACAGCAAGCAGCTTCCTATGGGGGCACCCGAGCAGAGTCACAGCTCTGTGTGTCCATTCAGACACGGCCCCGCCCCACTCTCCCCTGATTGGCTAGCTGACTTTGATTAGCAGCAGCGGGAGCCAATGGCGCCGCTGCTGTGTCTCAGCCAAACAGGAAGGAGAATCTCGGACAGCCGAGGGACTCGTGGACGTCGCTGGACAGAGAGGGACCTCAGGTAAGTATGAGGGGGGCTGAATGGGGGGTTATGCAATTAGAAGAAATGAAGATTAGGATAGCCGCACTCCAATCCAACTTGGCTTTATTTGAAAAGTGAACAGGGACTACATGTCACAGCAATGAAAAAACTACAGGACCGCTAACGCGTTTCACACTTAGAAGTGCTTACTCATAGCTTAAGGCAGCAGTGCCATTGGGGGAGATTTACTAAAACTGGAGCACTCAATCTGGTGTAGCTGTGCATGGTAGCCAATCGGCTTCTAACTTCAGCTTGTTCAGGTAAAGTTTTGACGATAAAACCTGGAAGCTGATTAGTTTCTATGCAGAGCTGCACCAGATTTTACACTCTCCATTTTTAATAAATCAACCTCAATGTGGGATGTGAGTGTGTTGGGTGATCTGTGGTGGTCACTTTAGAACCTGATGTCCCTTCCCACCTGGGTGACCTCCTCTTCTAGGTGACCTCCTCTTCTAGGTGACCTCCTCTTCTAGGTGACCATTGCCAAGGCTGATTCCCTTTGAAGTACGATGGATCTTCTATAGCTGGTGATTGGTGGATGATCCATAACCCCAGGTCCTGTACCGGTGTCCTGGCTTTGTTCTTTGATTTGCTCTCATGGTGAAGATTGGCCGTGTGTTTTGACCAAGCTTTGCCTTAAAGATCGATCAATTCGCCCTGGATAACCTGCCATGGTCATACGCTTGGGGTCAGCCAGGTGATGACATCGTCTGACCCTATAATTGCAATGCTGACCCCTGGAAATGTCTGATCTCCTGCCTGATCTACTCTCTGTGTATAGAGGGGTGCCCCGAGGACTCTATGAAGGGCCCCGTAGCTTTGCCCTGTCTGATTTCTGTACAGCAGAGCTGAGCTCCAAGCAGATAAAAATTCCTTCAATGAATGTGAATATTAAAGCGATGGTAAATTCAAAATCAAAAATGTAATATATTGCAGCTTACCAATCAGATGTGGTGGCTGCTTTGTTTATTTTTGTGGCTTTTTTCCCTCTGTTTTCACCTGGTGAAACCGGTAACACACCTCCTGTATTGGTGAGACACAGTCCTGGAGGAATGAGAACAGGAGGCACAGCGGACCGCAGCGTTATCAGTCTGGGGGAGGGGAGTGTTACATTAATTAGCAGGTTTAAATACACTGACAAATTAAAGCCAAACTCCAGCTCACACTTTATAATAACTTACAGCAAACAGGTTTTTCCTTTTTGGGATAACTGTTTTGCAATAATGAATAAAAGCTGAATATTGTAAGCCCTCCTGCCAGGGCTGTCATTAACGCAGGGCAAAAGGGGCAGCTGCCCCTGGCCCAAAGCAGCTGCCCCTTGAGCCCACGCTGCCTGCAAATAGTTGATAAATGGATCTGGCTATTACTCAGGAGATGAGGGCGGAATTGAATGCAGAGGTCTGTGGAGGGAGGGGAGGGGGTCCTGTGTAATGATGGGGTTGTATGGGGAAGGGCTCCCTGTGTAATAATAGGGGTAGTATGGGGTGGGGTCCTGTGTAATGTGGGAGGGGGTCTTCTGTAGTGATGGGAGTTCCTGTGTAATGATGGGGGTAGTATGTGGGAAGTATGGGGGGAGGGGAGTCCTGTGTAATGATAGGGGAGGGGGGTCTTGTGCAATAATGGGGGAGGGGGTTCCTGTGTAATGATGGGGGTAGTATGTGAGAGGGGGGTCCTGTGTAATAATGGTGAGTAGTATAGGGGGAGGTGTCCTGTGCAATGATGGGGAAGGGGGTCTTGTGTAATGATGGGGGTAATATGGGGGAGGGGTCCTATGTAATGATCGGGGGGACCCAAGAAAATGTTTGCCTAGGGGTCCAATCAATATTAAAGACGGCCCTGCCTCCTGCCAGTGTTAAATTGTGTCTCATCCATATAAACTGATGCATTCTGCTGGAGAGCTTGTCCTTTAGAAAAACAGCAGACTTGTTGGCTGGATCACCAGATGAAAATGGTAAGTCTGCTGTTTTTCAAAAGAACAAGCTGCTATAACTTTCCCTTTCTCAAAATGAAATAAAGGTTTTGCCTTTAGTTCTACTTTAGGTTTTAGGGTTGTATTTTAAGTATTAGGTTTGTGGCCTTGTTTAGATTGACATGATGTTCCCCTTTGGATGTGGAAATTTGGAATCTTGAATTATTTGCGGTAATACTTGGGTCTTATTACCACATTAGTGGCATTTCTTCCATTTGCTCCAGCTAGCCTGATGTTTTCTTAGTACACGGACACCTAGGTGACACCTTTGTTGTAGGACGATGACGGTGTAAGGCTTTATGGTAATAATGTGTTTGTGTTGTAGTATTAGGCCAATTGTATTCAGGAAGTCCAGTCTGTACATAGAAAGTCATTGTTAGTCTGACTTCCTTCTGCTTTATATGGAAATTCTAGTTTTGTGTACATGATGGTCATAGGTTGTTATGAAGCCCAATGTATCCAAAAGTGGTTGTCGCATGAAAAGATAAAATATTAATAAAAATGTGAGGGGTGTACTCACTTTTGTGAGATACTGTGTGTGTGTGTGTGTGTGTGTGTGATATATATATATGTAGCAATACCCCTTCTTTTTCTTCAAGAGTTTTATTAACAGTTCCAACAGAGGGGTAGAGGGATAGGCGAGGTTCAGGTACCGTGCTTTGTGGATCACGGGCACAATCTTGGATCCAGAGGACAAATCGGTTCCACACTGGATTCAGCAACCACCGGATAGGCCTACTCTCACGGACCCAGCAACCGGTGCGAAGCTCGTTCAAAGTCTCTGCCACAGACTTGATGAGTGCCGTCGAGTCGTTTCACATTCTTCTGCCACAAGATCGTGTAACCACACTGACACTTTGCAAAAGTTCCTCAAAGTACACAGCTCACGGTGCCAGAATCTTTCAGCCAGTCGGCAGCACCGTAAGGTAAATTGGCCAGGATGCGCCCTTCAATTGAGTCCCCCATTGTTCCGCTTCTTCCCGCAGGCAAGACCGCGTAGGACCATCTCTGGACTAGTAGGCCCCAGAAACTCCTGGGCCTACTTCTCAGTTGCAGAGCCTCGGGCCAGCAGGCCCAGAGGCCGAAGAATGTCTCGCACATCCCTGAGGCCAGGAGGGCCCTCAGGTCAGGATCCGGCAAATGAACCCTGATTAGTGCAGTCTCTGTCCCTTAAGTACCCCTACCCAGAATGCACAGTGGGTTGACCACGCCTCCTGAGCCACTTCTGAGAATGGAATACCCAATACATCCAGCCTGCTGCATTTCCAACCTTGACCTGTGGTGACGGTGACACCTACTGTCAAGTGGAAAAACGTGCAACCCAGCTGGACTGAAACAGAGCCAACAATTTGGCATAATCCTTCTGAGCTGAACTACAGCTCAGACAATTAAATTGAACACATAGCGCCTACCCGACAGGAGCAGGGCGCTACATATATATTACAGTAAGGGGGGGGGGGGGGAAGTATTTAATCCCCTGCTGATTTTATACATTTTGGCCACTGACAAAGAAATGGTCAGTCTATACTTTTAATGGTCAGTTTATTTTAACAGTGAGAGACAGAATAACAACAAAAATATCCAGAAAACGCCTTTAAAAAAAGTTATAAAATTGATTTGCATTTTAATGAGTGAAATAAGTATTTAATCCCCTATCAGACCGGGTACACACTTGTACGACACGACAGTCGTACTACTTTGGATCCGACTTTGCCCTGCGACTTGAAGTCAGAGACTCGTCTGACTTCAATGAACAGGGATCCGCCAATGCCAGGCACTGTTTGGTATGAATCTTGAGAGGGAAATTTTAAATGAAAAACCGGCATGGGTTCCCCCTCCAAGAGCATACCAGGCCCTTGGGTTTGGTATGGATTCTAAGGGGAACCCCTTACACCGAAAAATGTTGGGTTCCCCCAAAATCCATACCAGACCTTATTCGAGCACGCAGCCTGGCCGGTCAGTAAAGGGGGTTGGAGCGAGTGCCCCCCCTCCTGAACCATACCAGGTCGCATTCCCTCAACATGGGGGGGGGGTGGATGCTTTGGAGCAGGGGGGGCGCACTGCGGCCCCCCACCCCAAAGCACCTTATCCCCATGTTGATGAGGACAAGGGCCTCTTCCCGACAACCCCGGCCGTTGGTGGGCGGGGGGGCTTATCGGAATCCTGGAGCCCCCTTTAATAAGGGGGGCCCCCACCCTATGTGAATGAATATGGGGTACATCGTACCCCTAACCATTCACCTGGGGGAAAAAGTGTCAATAAAAACACACTAGACAGGTTTTTAAAGTAATTTATTAGGGGTCTCTTCCGACTTCGGGGGTCTTCTCCGTGCTCTCCGGCCTCTTCTCCTTGCTCTCCGGTTCTTCTCCCGCTCTCCGGTGTCTTCTGCTGGGTCGTCTCCACTATCTTCTGCCCGCTCTTTTGCTAGCAGTGGCCCGGTCTTCTCCGTCGTCTACCCTCTTCTCTTCCTCCGCTTTTCGGCGTAGGGGGTTCCCCTTAAAATCCATACCAGACCCAAGCACCTGGTATGCTCTTGGAGGGGGAACCCATGCCGGTTTTTCATTTAAAATTTGGCGTGGAGTACCCCCTCAAGATCTTCAGAGCACAAGTCGCATGCCAAAGTCTGATCAGGCAAGACGGCCTTCTGACTTTGATCCGACTTCAATGATATTCAATGGGCTGAAGTAGGATCAAAGTAGTGCAGGGAGCATTTTCAAAGTCGGACCAGCATGTGTCAGACCAGTTAAGACGGCTCCCATAGGGAAACGTTGATTTTCACACGTCATGCGACATGAGCTCCCAATGTCGGAGCGTTTGTCGCACCAGTGTGAACCAGGCCTCAATCAGCACGATTTCTGGCTCCCAGGTGTCTTCTATACAGGTAACAAGCTGAGATTAGGAGGTCTCTTAAAGGGAGTACTCCTAATCTCAGCTTGTTACTTGTATAAAAAGACACCTGTCCACAGAAGCAATCAATCACTCAGATTTTCAATCTCTCCACCATGGCCAAGACCATGGAGCTGTCCAAGGATGTTGGGGACAAGATTGTAGACCTACACAAGGCTGGAATGGGCTACAAGACCATCGCCTAGCAGCTTCGTGAGAGGGTTACAACAGTTGTTGCGATTATTCACAAAATGAAAGAAATACAAAATATCTGTCAATCTCCCTCGGTCTAGGGCTCCATGAAAGATCTCACCTCGTGGAGTTATAATGATCATGAGAACGGTGAGGGATCGGCCCAGAACTACACAGGACAGGAGAATCTTGTCAATGATCTCAAGGCTGCTGGGATCATAGTCACCAAGAAAATAATTGGTAACACACTATGCCGTGAAGGACTGAAATCCTGCAGAGCCCGCAAAGTCCCCCTGCTCAAGAAAGCACATGTACAGGTCTGTCTGAAGTTTGCTAATGATTCAGAGGAGAACTGGGTGAAAGTGTTGTGGTCAGATGAGACCAAAATCTAGCTCTTTGGCATCCACTCAACGTGCCATGTTCAGAGAAGGAGGAATGCTGCCTATGACCCCAAGAACGCCATCCCCACTGTCAAACATGGCGGTAGAAATATTATGCTTTTGGAGGTGTTTTTCTGTTAAGGGGACAGGACAACTCGCCACATCAAAGGGGTGATGGACGGGGCCATGTACCGTCAAATCTTGGTTGAGAACCTCCTTCCCTCAGCCAGGGCGTTGAAAATGGGTCATGGATGGGTATTCCTGCATGACAATGACCCAAAACAGACGGCCAAGGCAACAAAGGGGTGGCTCAAGAAGATGCACATTAAGGTCCTGGAGTGTCCAGTTGCGAACAATGTGCGCTATGTTGGTGCATTCAGTATCTTCTCATTCACAGCCAGTTTAGTGATCTGTGTCCCCGGGACACGGTGGGGTTGGGTGTTATATGTACTTTCCAAACACGGCACTTATCCAGCCAATATATTCACTTTTCACCTCGCTGATGTTGTTACTGTCTGACTTTGAAGCTTTTGTGGCAGCGCAGTCATTTGTATCTTTGAGATCTTCTATGGAGCTTATCCAATACCGCAAGTCATTCACTTCTTCTGCAGAGCCGCATTCCCTGGTTTGGGTTGTTTTTTGTTTCATGCTATTATAAGTGATGTTTTTTTTAGTGCTGCTTTGTTGTACCTGTAGACATGCTCTTATAATGGTTTTTCTTTGTTGGAAAGCAGTGAAAGTATCCGAGTGCAGATGACAGCATGTAGATCTAATTGTTCTTTGTTGTGGGTGCCGACATATGGAGCTGTGATCACAACTCGCCTCATTCAGAATCTGCGTGAACTTTATTATCAATTGGTTATTTTCATTCCGAATCCTGCATGTTATAACATGTATGTGGTAAGTGTATCTGATCTGTACTTACAGTCACCATAGCACAGTGAAGGCTTGGACAGACACACATCTTCCATAAAAGAGGTAAATGTGAACTTTAGGGACAAACTTTAATTCAAATATATTGGTTATTTGAGTTACTGTTGCCCTTCTATCCTCTCCAATCAGTCTGCCCATTCTCCTCTGACAGCAACAAGGCATTTTCCCCCACACATCTGCCGCTTACTGGATATTTTCTATTTCTTTCTCGTACATCACGGGACACAGAGCGACAGTCATTACTATGTGGGTTATATAGATACCTTCAGGTGCTGGCACTGGCAACTTCCAAAACCGGAAGTACCCTCCCCTATATAAGCCCCTCCCATCCGGGAGTACCTCAGTTTTTTGCCAGTGTCTAAGGTGTTGGCCAAGAAGAAACATGTGTGTTTCACTGAGCTTGCGTACAGGTTCTTTTGGGCCTCAAGCTATTCCGGATCCGACCAAAAAAGCTTCATAGCTAAACAGTCGGTACCCGGGCCTTGCAAGAGAAGAGCAAGGTTTTGCCTGTAATGCCTCTCTTAGGAGGGCTGGACCCTGGGATCCAGAGCTCTGGTCATACCCACGACCAAGATGTTTTCTGTGCAGGGTGCTATACAGATCCAGGGGAGTGGAATCCTTGGGAACCCGGTCCCTGAAGGTTTGATTACAATGCCTGCCGTGATAGGTGAAGTTTGGGCTTCTGTGGACCAAACAGAGTCCTGCGGCGAGGAAAAGGTAAGTGGGGGCCCTCAGGAACTTGGTTCTATTGGGGGACCCCCAAGCCTATTTTGTCTTTCTGCCTGTTACCTAAGGTATTCCCGCTAAATATTCTGTGCATGCCTGTTACTACTGAGAAAATGTAAAAAAATTTATAGTAGGCAAGAAAAAAAATAAAATAAAAAAATGTGTAAGACCGCGGTACCTGTGTTAAACACTAGAGGCCGCTATGGTTCTTTTTTCTTGTAATGTGGATTTTTTTCTTCTGAAGTCAAATCCAGGCAGTTGGTAAGTTCTCTGCTGGGAAGCTGTCTCCTCTGCCCTGTTGCTGCGCTCATCCATCCCCGGGCCCTGCGGCAGGGACCCTGGCTCCCATCTAGCTCCTTGTTTTTTCAAAAAAGGCGCACATGCACGCGCCTCTCTATATAGAGGCGATCTGGAAAAAGGGGCGGAGCGGGTGGATGACGCTCGGTGTGCGCTGCGGCGCTACTGCGCATGTGCGGGCATCCAGCATGTTTAAAAACAATCAAGCTGGCTATTGAAGTGCACAAACAGAGCTAGCAACAGTAAAAAGGCACACAGAGGCGGTTGATGCAGGCATCCCCTAGAAAGGCACTTTAGTAGACACCAACTGATATATAGCAGCAATTGTGCTAGACTATTCTCAGTAAAAGGGGTGTATTACGGCTGGAATACCTCAGCTTTGGGCTTAGGAATATGCCGTCCAGAAGCTCCGGAACTAAATCTTCCAGGAAGCGAAAGGGGTCTCCATCGGGCTCTGAGGATCTTGGGCATGCTTCTGCTGCACCAGTCTCCCCTGAAAATTCAGAGGTAAGTGACCGTAGAGACCCTGCAGGAGTACCTGGTACTGTGGCTGTCCTCAGTTCACCTGCTCCTGTGTATGTAACAGAGGAGGTTTTTTCCTCAGCTCTGGGAGGATTAGAAGAGAGATTGTCAACATTAATCGCTGCCTCCCTGTCACAGGGAAAGCACGCCCGATCTCCGTCTCCTCCTTCAGAGTACCTGTTAGCGGAGCAACAGTCCCATACAGGGATCGACCTGCCTGAAGGGGATCAGGAGGAGGTTGATTCTGTTATAGAGGAAAATGCACCTTGCGGAACCATCAACCACTACTGTCTCCTCGCTGGGGTCGCTAAAAGCTCCCCAGACTGTCTGTTCTTTTCCACTTCACCCTTTATTGGAAGGGCTCATGTACCAGGATTGGGAACATCCTGATAAAATATTTACTCCCCCCAAGAGATTTCCAGTGGTCTATCCCATGGAGGATAAGTTCATCAAAAAATGGAGGGTCCCTACAGTGGACGCAGCCATCTCTTGTGTGAATAAATCACTGACATGTCCAGTGGATAATGTCCAAATGTTCAAGGACCCAATAGATAAAAAATTGGAGTCCTTATTAAAATCTGCTTTTTCTACAGCAGGCTTGGTGACACAACCAGCAGTGGCAGCTATTGGGGTCTGCCAAGCAGTGAAGGATCAGTTGAAACAAGTCTTGAGGGACTTGCCAGATCAGCAGGCCCTTGCCCTAGCTGATCTACCTAGAGCAGGCTTTCTCAACCTTTTAACCCTAGAGGAACCCCAAAAAATTATTTTCATGTCTTGAGGAACCCTTACTAAAACCAAATCATCAGGGCTCAATAGGAACAATGCTCCTTATATTGGTGGTCAATAGGAAGAATGTCTCCCATAAAGTGGTTTTCAGAATGCCACCCTTAAAGACAGCTAAAGAGATATTTGGTGTCATGCTGCTGGCTTTGCCAAGTGGTGCTGAACCTTGAACTCTGTAGGCTTCATCAAATAGTCCTTAATTTAGGTCAAATAGGTGGTTCATTAGCCACAGCTCAAGGAACCCCTAGCAACCTCTGGAGGAACCCCAGGGTTCCACGGAACCCTGGTTGAGAATGGCTGACCTAGAGCCTTATGCTTTGCGGTTGACGCCATAAAGGATTCAATCCATCAGGCCTCCCGCCTTACGCTGTCTGTAGTACAATATGCGCAGGCTTCTATGGCTCAAAAACGGGTCTGCTGAAGCTCCCTGTAAAAAATTGCTGGTTAGCTTCCCATTTCATGGTGAACGCTTATTTGGGGAAGACCTGGACAAATATATCCAGAAAATTTCCAACGTAAAAGTACACTCTTGCCGGTTAAAAACAGAGTTAGAGGTCCCTCTTTTAAGAGGCCTGCTTCTCCAGTCCCTGGGGCATCGGCTGTGAAACAGTTCCGACGGCCTCCTCGGTCAAATCCCGGGGGTAAAAATCAGGGACAATCGCAGGGTAATAAAAAACCCTGGGTCAGGAGAGGTACAAAACCTCCCCCAAAGTCAAATGCATGAAGGGTTGCCCCCACTCAATCGGGTGGGGGGAAGACTCCAGTTGTTCGCAGAGAACTGGCGGGACACGATCAGAGACAGATGGGTGCTCTCCGCAGTAAGTCTGGGATACAGATTGGAGTTAGACTCTCCTCCTTCCCATTTTATGAGGTCAAACGTGCCAAGGGATCCTCGGAAGAGAGAGTCCCTCCTGTTGGCACTAGAACAACTATTGCTCCAAGGAGTAATTTTGGAGGTTCCCCTGGAAGAATGGGGGTTCGGGTTTTACTCAAACCTCTTTACAGTCCCGAAGCCAAACGGGGACGTGAGGCCCATATTAAATCTAAAAGGGCTAAACAAATTCCTGCATATCAGGACTTTCCGGATGGAGTCGATCCGATCGGTGGCCACTGCCCTACAAGGGGAGGAATGGTTAGCCTCGATCGACATCAAAGATGCTTATTTGCACATTCCCATCTTTCCAGTCCACCAAAAATTTCTACGCTTTGCAGTAGAAGGGCGCCATTTTCAGTTCAGAGCCTTACCCTTCGGTCTGGCCACAGCACCACGAGTGTTCACAAAAATTCTGGCCCCATTATTGGCCAATCTAAGAACGCAAGGTGTAACGATAATGGCATATCTAGACGACTTGTTGCTGATGGACCACTCAGTGAAAAAAATAGAAGTGGTCGTTCACAAGACAATGAAGTATCTGGAATCTCACGGTTGGATTATCAACCGAGACAAGTCAGCCCTAAAACCAGTCAAAAGTCTGGAATACTTGGGGCTAAGGCTAGATTCAGGGCAGAGGAAAATATTCTTGCCTCGAAAAAAGGTGTTGTCTTTGAGAGAATTGATCCACTTAGTGGGTACAAAAAGACAGCCGTCCATACGCCTGTGCATGAGGCTGCTGGGAAAAATGGTGGCATCATTCGAAGCAGTACCCTACGGTCAATTCCATTCAAGGAATTTGCAAAGGGCCATACTGTCAGCCTGGAACAAGAAAGTTCAGGCCCTAGACTTACCAATGTCCTTGTCCCCTTCTGTTCGCAAGAGCCTCCGTTGGTGGTTGGTTCCCCAGAATCTGGAAAAAGGGAAATCCTTCAGTCCGATTTCTTGGAAGGTGGTCACTACAGAGGCCAGCCTTATAGGCTGGGGAGCAGTACTGGAGCAATGGTCTCTCCAGGGCAGATGGTCGGATGCGGAAAAGGCCCTGCCCATCAATCTCTTAGAGATACGAGCAGCCCGGTATGCCCTAGTAGCATGGACATCCAAACTCCAAGGGTCCCCTGTCAGAATTCAATCAGACAATGCCACGGCAGTGGCATATATCAATCATCAGGGTGGCACCAGGAGTCGTGCAGCCCAGAGGGAAGTAAATTGCATCCTGAAATGGGCAGAAAGATATGTCCCAGCCATATCCGCGGTATTCATTCCAGGAGTGGAGAATTGGAAGGCGGACTTTCTAAGTCGCCAACAATTATGCCCAGGGGAATGGTCCCTTCACCCCGAGGTTTTTCGGACAATATGTCAGCGGTGGGGAACACCGGATGTAGATCTGCTAGCATCCAGATTCAACGCAAAGGTTGACAGGTTTGTCTCTTGGACAAGGGATCCCCTAGCTTGCGGCTCGGATGCCCTAGTGTTCCCTTGGGATCAGTTCAAGCTGATATATGCATTCCCACCGCCACAATTGTTACCTCGATTACTCCGCAGAATCAGGGTAGAAAAGAAACCAGTGATTCTGGTGGCTCCAGCGTGGCCCCGAAGAGCATGGTACGCGGAGATTGTAAAAATGTCAGTGGGGAGTCCTTGGACTCTCCCACATCGTCCGGACCTGCTTTCGCAAGGACCGATATACCACCCTTCCTTACCAGCCCTAGGTTTGACGGCCTGGCTATTGAAGCCCACATTCTAAAAAAGAGAGGGCTCTCTAATCCTGTGGTATCTACCATGATCAATGCCAGGAAGCCGGTATCCAGGCAGATCTACTATAGAATCTGGAAGGCGTACATTGCCTGGTGTGAGGCCAAGAAATGGCATCCACGTAAGTACGTAATAGGTAGGATTCTGGACTTCCTACAGTGGGCTGTAGATAGGAAGCTTGCCTTGAGTACCATCAAGGGTCAGATTTCGGCCTTGTCAATATTTTTTCAGAGGCCCTTGGCTTCGCATTCACTAGTCAAAGCCTTTATACAAGGAGTGATGCGTATTAGCCCTCCGGTTAATATTCCCATATGTCCATGGGACTTAAACCTGGTTCTGTCGGTTCTACAGAAACAACCATTTGAACCATTACAGCATATTTCCCTGGTTCTGCTCACCAGGAAATTGATTTTTCTAGTAGCCATTTGTTCGGCTAAAAGAGTGTCGGAATTAGCAGCTATGTCCTGTAAGGAGCCATATCTGGTTATCCATAAGGACAGAGTAGTGTTACGTCCTCATCCAGCCTTTCTTCCTAAGGTGGTATCGAGGTTTCATTTGAACCAAGATGTGGTTCTTCCTTAGTTTTTTCCCAAACCTAGTTCGGTAGAGGAAAAGTTATTACATTCTTTGGATGTAGTAAGAGCAGTTAAAGCTTATCTAAAAGCCACTGCTCAGATTCGTAGAACGGATACTTTGTTTATTCTGCCGGAAGGCCCCAGAAAGGGTCAGGCAGCGTCAAAATCTACTTTAGCCAAGTGGATTCGACAGGTCATAATGCAAGCCTATGGCTTGAGAAGGAGACCGCCTCCGTTCAAAGTTAGGGCGCACTCCACGAGAGCAGTTGGAACTTCATGGGCAGTGCATCCCCAGGCCTCCCTGGCTCAAATCTGTAAGGCCGCAACATGGTCTTCAGTACACACGTTTACTAGGTTCTGCCAGGTGGACGTTAGAAGTCAGGAGGATGTCGCCTTTGGGCGCAGTGTGTTGCAGGCCGCAAAAGATCCTCATGTCTGATAGCGCTCAGCTTATGTATGGTGTATCCCCCCCTCATTGGGCATTGCTTTAGGACATCCCACATAGTAATGACTATGTCGCTCTGTGTCCCGTGATGTACGAGAAAGAAAATAGGATTTTTATAACAGCTTACCTGTAAAATCCTTTTCTTGGAGTACATCACGGGACACAGAGCTCCCACCCCTCTTTTGGGGACACTTATTGCTTTGCTACAAAACTGAGGTACTCCCGGATGGGAGGGGCTTATATAGGGGAGGGTACTTCTGGTTTTGGAAGTTGCCAGTGCCAGCACCTGAAGGTATCTATATAACCCACATAGTAATGACTATGTCGCTCTGTGTCCCGTGATGTACTCCAAGAAAAGGATTTTACAGGTAAGCTGTTATAAAAATCCTATTTTTACGGACCATTCTCTGTAAACTCTAGAGATGGTTGTGTGTGAAAATCTCAGTAGATCAGCAGTTTTTGAAAAAAACTCAAACCGGCCCGTCTGGCACCAACAACATGCCACGTTCAAAGTACCTTAACCACTTAAGCCCCGGACCATTTGGTAGCTAAAGGACCAGAGGTGAATTCAGAATTTTGCACTGCGCTGCTTTAACTGTAAATTGTGCGGACATGCAATGTTGTACCCAAACGAAATTTGCGTCCTTTTCTTCCCACAAATAGAGCTTTCTTTTAATGGTATTTGATTGCCTCTGCGATTTTTATTTTTTGCGATATAAACGGAAAAAACCCGAAAATTTTGAAAAAAATTATATTTTCTACTTTTTGTTATAAGAAAAATCGAATAAACTCAATTTTAGTCATACATTTAGGCCAAAATGTATTCAGCCACATGTCTTTAGTAAAAAAAATGTCAATAAGCGTATATTTATTGGTTTGCGCAAAAGTTATAGCGTTTACAAACTAGGGTACATTTTCTGGAATTTACACAGCTTTTAATTTATGACTGCCTATCTCATTTCTTGAGGTGCTAAAATGACAGGGCAGTACAAACCCCCCCCAAATGACCCCATTTTAGAAAGTAGACACCCCAGGGAAATTGCTGAGAGGCATGTTGAGCCCATTGAATATTTTTTTTTTTTGTCCCAAGTGATTGAATAATGACAAAAAAAAAAAAAAAATTACAAAAAGTTGTCACTAAATGATATATTGCTCACACATGCCATGGTTATATGTGGAATTGCACCCCAAAATACATTCTGCTGCTTCTCCTGAGTACGGGGATACCACATGTGTGGGACTTTTTAGGAGCCTAGCCACGTACGGGACCCCGGAAACCAAGCACAGCCTTCAGGATTTCTAAGGGCGCAAATTTTTGATTTCACTCCTCACTACCTATCACAGTTTTGAAGGCCATAAAATGCCAAAATAGCACAAAACCCCCCCAAATGACCCCATTTTGGAAAGTAGACACCCCAAGCTGTTTGCTGAGAGGCATGGTGAGTATTTTACAGCTCTCATTTGTTTTTGAAAATGAAGAAAGAACATTTTTTTTTTTTTTCTTTTTTTTTTTCAATTTTCAAAACTTTGTGACAAAAAGCGAGATCTGCAAAATACTCACAATACCTCTCAGCAAATAGCTTGGGGTGTCTACTTTCCAAAATGGGGTCATTTGGGGGGGTTTTGTGCTATCTGGGCATTCCATGGCCTCCGAAACTGTGATAGGCAGTGAGAAGTGAAATCAAAAATTGACACCCTTAGAAAGCCTGAAGGCGGTGCTTGGTTTTTGGGGTCCCGTACGTGGCTAGGCTCCCAAAAAGTCTCACACATGTGATATCCCCGTACTCAGGAGAAGCAACAGAATGTATTTTGGGGTGTAATTCCACATATGCCCATGGCATGTGTGAGCAATATATCATTTAGTGACAACTTTGTGCAAAAAAAAAAAATATATATTTTTTCCGCAACTTGTGTCAACATATAAAATATTCCATGGACTCGACATGCCTCTCAGTATATAGCTTGGGGTGTCTACTTTCCAAAATGGGGTCATTTGGGGGGGTTTTGAACTGTTCTGGCATTTTATACACAACATTAGGAAGCTTACATCCACTCTTCTAACCACTTGAAGACAAAGCCCTTTTTGACACTTTTTGTTTACATGAAAACATATTTTTTTTTGCAAGAAAATTATGTTGAACCCCCAAACATTATATATATTTTTAAAGCAAAGGCCCTACAGAATAAAATGGTGAGTGTTGCATTTTTTTTTTCTACACAGTATTTGCGCAGTGATTTTTCAAACGCATTTTTTGGGGAAAAAATACACTTTTTTTTTAATTTTAATGCACTAAAACACACTATATTGCCCAAATGTTTGATGAAATAAAAAAGATGATCTTAGGCCAAGTACATAGATACCAAACACGACATGCTTTAAAATTTCGCACAAACGCGCATTGCCGACAAACTACATACATTTTTAAAAGCCTTTAAAAGCATTTACAGGTTACCCCGTTAGATTTACAGAGGAGGTCTACTGCTAAAATTACTGCCCTCGATCTGACCTTCGCGGTGATACCTCACATGCATGGTGCAATTGCTGTTTACATATGACGCCAGACCGACGCTTGCGTTCGCCATTGGGCAAGAGCAGGGCAGGACAGGGGTGCTTTTTTTTTTTTTTTTTTTTTTTTTAAACTGTTGCTTCCATATTTATTTATTTTTATCACTTTTATTGTTATCTCAGGAAATGTAAATATCACCTACGATAGCAATAGGTAATGACAGGTACTCTTTTTTTGAAAAAACTGGGGTCTATTGGACCCTAGATCTTTCCTCTGCCCTCAAAGCATCTGACCACACCAAGATCGGTGTGATAAAATGCTTTCTCAATTTCCCAATGGCGCTTTTTATATCCGGGGGGGGGGACATTCCCTCCCACTGCTTGTAAAAGCAGTCCAGAGGCTAATTAGCCACTAGGATTGCTTTTACATGAAAGCCGGCCGCTGGCTGAAAAGAATGATACCAAGATGATACCTAAACCCGCAGGCATCATTCTGGTATAAACCTTCAAAGTCCAGCAACATACCAGTACGTTGCTGGTCCTTGTTGGACATGTATTGTAATCTTTTTTTTTTATGCAGCCTGTTGGCTGAACGAAAAAAAAAGATTGATCGGTGGGTATGCCCACCATTAGAATACCGCCCTTCATCCACCCACTTCTAATGATGGGCATACATGCACCATTTATATATGCCGAAGCATGGGGGCATCTTCTCGCAAAAGTTATGCCGCACACACATGGTCAGACTTTTCCACGGGCAAGCCTCCGTCGGAATTTCGACCGTATGTACGCGGCATTAGGAGCAAAATCGCTCCTCCGCTCCTGCTGCCCCAATGCTTCGGCATATATGCTTTTTTTTTTTTAACTGTGGTGGTGAAATCACCTCCTACAGCACTGGAGTCGCAGGGATCAGGCCTGTCTCTGCGAACGCTGCAGTTATGTGTGTTGTGTTTTGTAAGTGACAGTGATCGATCGATACTGCACTTGGGTGGCCTGGGCTGGACGGAGGGGCAAAACGCAGGTGCTAGCAGGTATCTGGGCTGATCCCGCTAACATTGCGTTTTTGGGAACCCTAAACTGCTGGGGACGCTAGTATAGATCTGATCAGATCAGATATTGAGCTGATCAGATACTATACCACTAAGGGGGGTGTATGCTTCACGCGTGGGTGTTAGTGCTACTGGCACTAACCTGACGCTGCCTGGGGTGTGACGCAGACCCTCTCTGACGCTAAAACCTAATTGATATCACACTGACACTATAAAAAGCAAACTAACTAACCAGCGTCACCCGTAACACTTATATGATGATCACTGGTGAAAGGGTTAACTAGGGGCAATTAGGGGGTTAAAACCTTTATTGGGTAATATATGGGGGTACCTGACGCTATATAAAAACCTGACGGCGAACCTAAAAAAAATTACTGGCTTACCTATCGGCATCACCGACACTAAGACAACGATCATAAAAACAATCGCTTAGCGACAGTGGTGATAGGGGGTGAAAGGGTTACCTGGGGGCGATCAGGGGGTTAAACCTTTATTAGATAATATATGGGGGTACCTGACGCTATAAAAACCTGCGGCGAACCTAAAAAAAATTACTGGCTACCGATCAGCATCACCGACGCTAAGACATCGATCAGAAAAATGATCGCATAGCGATGGCGGTGCTAGGGGGTGAAAGGGTTACCTGGGGGGTGATCAAGGGGGTTAAACCTTTATTAGGTAATATATGGGGGTACCCGACGCTATAAAAACCTGCGGCGAACCTAAAAAAAATTACTGGCTACCGATCAGCATCACCGACGCTAAGACATCGATCAGAAAAATGATTGCTTAGCGACGGCGGTGCTAGGGGGTGAAAGGGTTATCTGGGGGGTGATCAGGGGGTTAAACCTTTATTAGGGGGGGTTAGGGGGCTACACTGGACCTAAAACTGAATGTAGTGACACTTTTACAGTCACAAATGTCACTGATTGCAGTGATCACTAAATAAATGGTCACTGCAATCAGTGACACTGGGGGCTGGGGGGGCTGGGGGGTGATCTGGGGGTGCGATTTATGTGCCTATGTGTCCTGGTGTCAGTGTAGTGTTGTGTGTACTAACCTGCATCTTCTCCTGTACGGCGCTCGGTATATGTGAGCGCCGCAGGAGAGATGACATCACTTCCTCCTGCCTGGCAGGCAGGGGAAGCTCTCTCATTTGCCGGGAGCGATCGAGAGGGGGTGGCCGGAATCGAACGGCCGTCCCCTCATGCCGGATCGCTCCCGAAGGTAAAACGACCACCCACTGTAAAGAAGGGGGGTCCGATCGGACCCCCCAACTATACAAAGGCAATCACGTATATGTACGTGATTCTGCCTGTCGGTGCCATTCTAACGACGTATATTTACAGTGGGCGGTCGTTAAGTGGTTAAAAGAGAAGTATGGGTTTCCTTTTTTTTTTTTTTGCTTGCATCTATTCTATGTGAGCTGCTGATTTCTATAAACCCTCCCAGCCCTCTCAGAAGTGCCCCCATTCTGTTAAAATCAAGATAAATACCTGTGGGAGGTTCTACAATCTTTCATACAGCATCATCCAGACAATGGTGTGAATATAGAGTCTGGATCCACCCCCTTTCCTGTCATTTTACTTGCTTGATGTCGGCTCTCCTCCCTCTGCTTGTTTCTGAGACTTCAGAGGTAGCTGCTCCCCCTCCCTTTCCCTCCTCCCCCTCCCTATCTATCAGCACAGACACGTCTCTTAGGGGAGGGGGGACAGAGGCAGGGGGTGTGTTGGTGGAGATGTTCACACCCCCTGAGAACTTTTCAAACTGAAAGGTGACCGTTTTTGCCAGCTGAAGGAAAGTTCATGTGCACATGCTGTAAAAGCTAAGAGGTAGGAAAAAAAGATTAGCTGATATGTGACTAATGTGATATGTACTAGTTATTTAACCCATCCCATACTTCTCCTTTAAATCCCCTTTCTTCTTTATTGTGATGCTCGGTTTGAACTTTATCAAGTCATCTTCACCATGTCTAGATGCCTAAGTGCATTGAGTTGCTGCCATGTGATTGGCTGATTAGCAATTTGTGTTGCCAAGCAATTGAAAAGGTGTACCTAATAAAGTGGCCGGTGAGTATATAAAATCTCCATACACCACACACTTTAGTAAAAAAAATAAAAATTTGTGTGCATATTTGATAATTCATTCTTGTGGTTATCCATATATCAGATAAGGTGAATGGTGCCCCTATTTGACTGTGAACGTACTGTGAGGTCAGTTTGCCATAGAGAGCAGTTGTTCCCAACCTTCCGTCCTCGGGTACCCCCAACAGTTCATGGTTTCAGGAATTCCTTCATCTTTCAATAGGTGCTGCAAAGTGATTCTAAATGTGATTTTTTTTTTTCTTTAAAATTAATATTCATACCTGCTCTGTGTAATAGTTTTGCACATAACAGCCCTGATACTCCTCTTCTCGGTTCCCCCGCCCTGTTAAAAACCTTCTGCCTTTAGGGCCACTTTAAATCCAATGTCAAGGGCTTGGTATTAATAACCGCTATTTTCCCAAAACATGGCCTGTTGATGAGGGTACTTGAGGACTGAGGTTGAGGAAATACCATTATGGAGGATCTGACCCTTGCATTGAGTGAGAGGAGGAGTGAAGCACAGTTTCTGTAAAGTTCTCGAAAGCAGGGCCTACATATAAGTGGCTATTCCTACGTACATATATATTTACTAACTGCAAGGTTTTCAAAGCCACATGTTTTGGTGCCTATGGAGTTGGGCTTCTTGGGCTATCTTCAGGCCAGTCAAATGATGCTCAGGGGTCCTCTTTGGATCTTGTCCTGACAGTAAGCTATGCTCAGTGATGCAAAGTATGTGATATCAGAGCCTCTCTCTGCCTCATTACACTGTAAAACGTAGGGCACCATATTGATGCTCTCAGAGACTGGTCTTTGATGTCCTGCACTCACAGTATGTTCTCAGTCTTCTAGATCAAATTACGCTGAGAGCTGGACATGTAATGGTGGAAAATAATTGCTGCAGGGGACAGTGCCGCATGGGAGGTGAAGATGAAAGCCAGTGTTGCCTTTTTTTTTTTTTTTTTTTTAAACCCCCCTCCCCCCAAAAAAAAATAAATTGCCTGGAATTCAGCTTTAAAAGGCCAACTCTTAACATTTTATAGTAACTTGACCAAATTCGCTTTAGGACATAAGCATATTATCTTCGTATAAAGAAGGCAGCAGTAATTATTCAGATTTGGGTTCCTCTTTATTGGAGGATGTGTTGTGTGCCAAGGTCCTCACATATGGAGCTCACGCAATATCCGAATAGATTGACACTTCCCCTCAGACTTAGCGCAAGTCAGCGCTTATTGATTGTGTCTGCATGTCCTCGGTGAGGTCGCACTGCTGCTCCCCAACACCGATCGATGAGTACGTTCTGTCATTAACTCTGCTGCACGGCGTCGCTTCATTTGGTTAATGTTTCGATTATTAGATATGAGAGGATTACTAGATCACATGGCATGGCCATGTTTAAAAAAGGTTCCTTCATTAGCTGTGGTTGCCTCCATCACCACGTGTACTGAGCTAATCAAATACAAAGGAGCAGGGGGGTATGGGAACCAAATGATGGGGGTGCGAGTTTGGATCTCTGATTCGTTTTAAAAGAAATCTGCATTATTGAACCTGAAATCAAAGTGGAGAAAGCAACTTGGTGTCAGATAAGATAACATTCTTTCAGGATTATCCGAGATTGGACCTCCATTCTATGTTTTTACTACAGAAAATCACCAGCACACATCTCCCTAGTTGTAGCTAGCTTGTGTAATTAATTATGATTTGTCATTTTTTTTATATAAAATGGTGAATTCCCTACGATTTTCATTCAGCTTTTCTGTTGATAGTTTGTGTGCAAGCCAATGACGACAACTTTTGAAGTCATACTGATGCCTAACAAGACTGGTAGTGGCATGGAGACATATAAAATTGGAAGGCAAGTCAAAATGTAGCTAAAATTTTAAATCTACTCCCACCGACATTCTAGGCCTATTTTATCTATCCTGTGTAGCGCCCCTTTACTTTCAGGGGTGCTATGTACTTAAATTTAGGGGTTGGTCTGAGCTAGTAGCCAGGCTCAGACCACTTTTATTGTTGGTATTCGCTTCTGCCTATGTGATGTAACCTGATGTACAGTTCCCTGTGGCCTGTAGGTGGCACTGCCGTATCAGGTCAGGGTTGAACCGTGGGTGACAATGCTATGCCTTATGGTGTCCTCTCTCGGCGGTGGGCGTGGTTGGCCGGCTGTGCATGCTGGGAAAGGATACATAAGGGGCAGACGCCATCTTTGAGGGGGAGTGGAGCACTGGAGAGTGAGCGGGTTCGCGCCACCCAGCCCTCCAGGCCAGGGGTGTGCGCGTGTATCAGTCTCAGGCACCTTTAGCCTGGGGCTGCAACTTCACTAGTAGACCCAGCACCTTTGGCTGAGGCTTATCTCCAGAGGAGGAGTCCCAGGGTGCCCGGGAGAAGGTGGACCCACTCTAGGAAGAGGAGACCAGGGGAGGACCTTTCTGATGGACCGGTGAGAGTTCACGGTGAAAGAGAGGCCTGGTTACCTTCTGGAGGGATTCAAAGATCCGTCACAGGCCTTGCAACGTGCTCTCGGTGGCACCCGTTCTTGTGTTGCAAATGCTGAGAAGTTTGGGACTGAAAGATTCTGTGGCAGAGGATCTGCCGATCGTATCTCTAGGAAACCTAAAGTGAACGTTCGAGCATCGCTCCGGCTGCTAGGATCCGCTCTTACAGGGGACTATCCGGGTGAGCTAAACCTACTCTGGATCGAGTGGTGACTATTGTACCAGTTTGTGCCTGGACCTATCTCCCAAACCTTACTGTCCTTTCTCTCATCCACCTTTCCTGTCTGCTGAACTTGAACTTTGCTTATGAAATAAACTCAGCGTTTGAGTTAAAGTGGTGTGGACATTGGCCTTCCTGGGGAATAATAGAGACTTGTCCCTATACTCTAGGAGACCAGAACCAGTTGATTGGGATAACTTGCTGCAGGACCCAAAATTGTTAACACCGCTCAACCTCTTGTGCCTTGACCTGCAAGTGAGCCAAAGGCAGGAAAAAGGTCCGTGTGCTACACCTGCAAAAGGATATACTTACCTATTCTGAAATCTTTTTGGTCTGGTTATGTGACCGGTTTTAAGCTCCAGAATCAGGGTAGAGGAGGGACAGCCAACAATGGATACCCCATAGTAAGCCTATGGGTAAATTTTTATGACCTTGTACCTACCGGTGGTAAGCCTATACAAAGGCTCAACAGGTGTGCCGACGCTACAACCTTCCCACATAACAGCTTTGCCATGACGAAGGACTAATGTCCGAAACGCGTAGGATGTTTTTACAGCGTTGTACATGTCTTTTCAATAAAAAAAAATTAAAAAAATTTTTGGATGTCATCCTGAGTGCTGACCATCCCTTTCCTTGTTACTATTATTATTAGGCTTACCCGTAGGTACAATGAGTATCTCCTAAACTTGCCGTGTTTAGGAGATATTCACACTGGATGCATCCAGCGACGTCACCGTAACACGTGCTCTGAAAGTCCCCCATACCGTGCCAGACCTTCAGAGCTGCATGCTGAAGCAGTGGCGTCATCGCTGCCCCTGCCACTCATACAGCTTGAGCCCTCAAACCCAAAAGGAAGGGGAATAGTAAAGTCCAGTCCAAAAAAAAAAAACGGTTCCCCTGCAGGTTTAAGTCACCACACCGTTTATGCACAGCATACTAGCACATTATGACAGACTTTATCTGCAAACTGAGTCCTCCAGTGGAGTGCAGTCACATCTTCCCCCGGGGGTTTCCATCCATCTTCCCCCGGGGGTTTCCATCCATCTTCCCCCGGGGGTTTCCATCCATCTTCCCCCCGGGTGTTTCCTTCCATCTTCCCCCGGGTGTTTCCTTCCATCTTCCCCCGGGTGTTTCCTTCCATCTTCCCCCCCGGGTGTTTCCTTCCATCTTCCCCCCCCGGGTGTTTCCTTCCATCTTCCCCCCCCGGGTGTTTCCTTCCATCTTCCCCCCCCCCGGGTGTTTCCTTCCATCTTCCCCCCCCGGGTGTTTCCTTCCATCTTCCCCCCCCGGGTGTTTCCTTCCATCTCCCCCCCCGGGTGTTTCCTTCCATCTTCCCCCCCCCGGGTGTTTCCTTCCATCTTCCCCCCCCCGGGTGTTTCCTTCCATCTTCCCCCCCGGGTGTTTCCTTCCATCTTCCCCCCCCGGGTGTTTCCTTCCATCTTCCCCCCGGGTGTTTCCTTCCATCTTCCCCCCCCGGGTGTTTCCTTCCATCTTCCCCCCCCCGGGTGTTTCCTTCCATCTTCCCCCCCCCCGGGTGTTTCCTTCCATCTTCCCCCCCGGGTGTTTCCTTCCATCTTCCCCCCCGGGTGTTTCCTTCCATCTTCCCCCCCGGGTGTTTCCTTCCATCTTCCCCCCCCCCCGGGTGTTTCCTTCCATCTTCCCCCCCCCCCCGGGTGTTTCCTTCCATCTTCCCCCCCCCGGGTGTTTCCTTCCATCTTCCCCCCCCCCGGGTGTTTCCTTCCATCTTCCCCCCCCCCGGGTGTTTCCTTCCATCTCCCCCCCCCCGGGTGTTTCCTTCCATCTTCCCCCCCCCGGGTGTTTCCTTCCATCTTCCCCCCCCCCGGGTGTTTCCTTCCATCTTCCCCCCCCCCCGGGTGTTTCCTTCCATCTTCCCCCCCCCCCCCGGGTGTTTCCTTCCATCTTCCCCCCCCCCGGGTGTTTCCTTCCATCTTCCCCCCCCCGGGTGTTTCCTTCCATCTTCCCCCCCCCCGGGTGTTTCCTTCCATCTTCCCCCCCCCCGGGTGTTTCCTTCCATCTTCCCCCCCCCCCCCGGGTGTTTCCTTCCATCTCCCCCCCCCCCCCGGGTGTTTCCTTCCATCTTCCCCCCCCCCCCCGGGTGTTTCCTTCCATCTCCCCCCCCCCCCCCGGGTGTTTCCTTCCATCTCCCCCCCCCCCCGGGTGTTTCCTTCCATCTTCCCCCCGGGTGTTTCCTTCCATCTTCCCCCCGGGTGTTTCCTTCCATCTTCCCCCCGGGTGTTTCCTTCCATCTTCCCCCCCCCGGGTGTTTCCTTCCATCTTCCCCCCCCGGGTGTTTCCTTCCATCTTCCCCCCCCCCCCCCGGGTGTTTCCTTCCATCTTCCCCCCCCCCCCCCGGGTGTTTCCTTCCATCTTCCCCCCCCCCCGGGTGTTTCCTTCCATCTTCCCCCCCCCCCGGGTGTTTCCTTCCATCTTCCCCCCCCCCGGGTGTTTCCTTCCATCTTCCCCCCCGGGTGTTTCCTTCCATCTTCCCCCCCGGGTGTTTCCTTCCATCTTCCCCCCTGGGTGTTTCCTTCCATCTTCCCCCCCCTGGGTGTTTCCTTCCATCTTCCCCCCCCGGGTGTTTCCTTCCATCTTCCCCCCCCGGGTGTTTCCTTCCATCTTCCCCCCCCCCCGGGTGTTTCCTTCTATCTTCCCCCCCCCCGGGTGTTTCCTTCTATCTTCCCCCCCCGGGTGTTTCCTTCCATCTTCCCCCCCCCCGGGTGTTTCCTTCCATCTTCCCCCCCCCCCGGGTGTTTCCTTCCATCTTCCCCCCCCCCCCGGGTGTTTCCTTCCATCTTCCCCCCCCCCGGGTGTTTCCTTCCATCTTCCCCCCCCCCCCGGGTGTTTCCTTCCATCTTCCCCCTCTTTTGCAACATCTTTCCCGCACATGTGCATGGAAGTCTCATCACTGCAGAACACACAGCGAGCCGTAAATGAGATCTGAGCTGTGCATGTGCGGCTCGGATCACATTATCTGCTGACAGGCGGGGGGGCATTTATGACAGAAGAGACCTAGAGGTTCTCTTGTGCTATAAAAACCCTTAGCTGCCACTTTAAATTATAGGTTGTTCATGGACAGCTCTAACCTGGAAACATCGGAAACTCAATAACTTGTCCACATACATTTGGCCATATATTGGAGGTGCGATTGGTCAGGTGTCTAGAAACTTTTTGTCGTGTGTATTTTAGGAGAATGTGGTGGGAAACTGTCTAGTGTTTGCTCACAGCTGGTTTAAATCATTCTGTGTCCTTGGTGTATATGTGCGAGTATATCATTACTTACCGGGGAAGTATAGCTTTGGATGGACTTTGGAAGAGTAAATACTGTCTGTTCACAACCTCGCCCTCATTCCCTGCCCTTTCTAGGACAAGAAAATGATTGGAGTAGTTGTCACGGGGGCGTGAAGATAGACACTGTACTGTTATTTTTTTTATTTTATTTTTTATGGTGTTGCTTGGTGTTTGTCTTTTATTGTGGCAGTAGTGACTGTCTTCTGTGTTCCATTCATCAGATGCCAAGCGGTTGTTACTGCTCATTGTGGAAATGACCTTTCAGGCTAGATAAGACCCATTGCACCATTCCAAGTTTCTAACTTCCACTTGTTAATCCTAATCTTTTCATTTTGTTATGTCTTTCAGTACCCGCAGTCCTTTTTTTTTTTTTTTGGCCGAGTAAAAGGAACACAAATTTACATTTCTATTTAATTTTCTTTGACCTTCTCTTGCTGCGCTTGTGCGGCTGTCGGACTGCACCATCGCATCTCCAATGCTGTCTCCAGAATGATCTGTGAGATATTGCCATGCTTCTGATTAATACCTGTGTCTGTACTACCCCAAGGCTCCCTACTTATTATGTTGGGCGTCCATTGCTAGGGCTTAATTTGTGACTGTCAGCCTTGTCTGCATAATAGCTGCTTCTTGTGTGGATGGACCATTATTCAGCATCGGTCACAGTGGCTTTGTCTGCCTTTTTAATTGGGAGGCGGAAAGGACAGCCACGTCTGGTTGGCAATTTCGGTTCTTTTCCCCCTGCATAATGTCCGGTTTCTGTAACATAGGCAGGTACATGTTCGGTCAGCTGAAGACGTGCCAGACTGCGTTCAAAGACAGTCAAACTTTTTTTTTTTTTTTTTTTTAGATGGGTGGGAAGGGTATAGGGTGCTCCACCTGTGGCCCCCTCCAGCTGCAGTGGAACTACAAGTCCCACGAGGCACTGCAAGGCTGACAGTTACAAACATGGCTCCCAAAGGCAGAGCCATGATGGGACTTGTAGTTCAAAACAGATAAAGGGCCATAGATTAAGCACCCATGGTTAGAACCTCTGCCATGTGTTTATTACTGGGGAAGGAACTATAACAAGAGTTCTACGCAGAAAGACAAGTCCAAAAAAGTTTATTCTGATAAGTTTGTCTTATCCAACGCATTTTGGGTGTTTAAACGTGCCCTCTTAAGCCCCATACACACTATTAGATTTCCTGCAGTTTTTTGTCTTCAGACTTACCAAAATTATATAATATGAGGTCAAACCTTAAGGGCTAGTTTACACTTGCTTAAAAACATGGCTTCGTACATGCTTTGTTAAAGCTCTCTGAACGCCAGTCAAAGCTCCTGTCACTAAAAAAAATGGTTAGCTTACAGTCCTGTTTACACCTGCTTTTGCTTGGGTCTTTGAGGCTCCGGTGGAGCTTCGGCGAGGCTCCGGGGGAGCTTCGGCGAGGCTCCGGGGGAGCTTCGGCGAGGCTCCGGGGGAGCTTCGGCGCACCACTAAAGCTACATGGGGTATAATTTTTGAAGCAAAAGCAAGGTGTAAACAGGACTGTAAGCTAACAATTTTATTTGGTGACCGCATTCAGAGAGCTTTAACAAAGAGTGTCCGAAGCATTGTTTTGAAACAAGTGTAAACTAGCCGTTAGTGTGTGTTTGAAGCCGAAGCAAGTGTAAATGAGCCCTAGGAGTTTCAATTTGTATGAAATCAGGCAGGCCCTTGAACTACATGATTTTAATAAATCTGAAGACCAAAATCTGCAAAAAATATAATGGTGCGTATGGGGTCTTACGTAGGGCTGCAATTTTAGGATGAAAATTAAAGCGATATTAAAGCCTTTTTATTTTAAATAGAAAACATGTTATACTTGCCTGCTCTGTGTAATGGTTTTGCACAAAGCAGATCCTCTTCTTCTCAGGTCCCACGCCGGCGCTCCTGGCTCCTCCCTCCCGCCGGGTGTCCATTCACACATGGAGCCGCAGCTTGGCTTTGCTCCCTCCATCTCCTGATTGGCTTTTGGCAATGGATCTCGCTGCTGTCAATCGCAGCCAGTGAGCCAATCAGGAGCTCTTGCTGCTGCCAAAAGCCAATCAGGAATGCGAGTCCCCGGAGAGGCAAAGGCTCTTATGGACATCACTGGATCGAGGAGGGGGCTCAGGCAAGTGTTAGGGGGGGGCTGCTGCACACAAGGTTTTTTACACTCGTGCATAGATTGCCTTTGCAACCACTTTAAGCATTATGTGGTGGACTTTTGAGATATACAGTAATGATATAGGCAGCCTTCAGGAAGCCTCTTCAGCAGCTAATATTCGTAGCAATGGTTTTTATTGCTGTCTATATTAAAATTTTCTAAGGGTCACTGAAATGGTCACTGGGCACACTGGCTTCGGTTTAGCAGTACTCCACAAAATGGGGACCACCCTCAGGAAAAAGGGACAGGACCCAAAGTTACGAATCTACATACAATCAAATGAGAGCTGATGCACACAAGGTTTTTCTACCTTCATATATGGAATGCATGAAGGCAAACCACTTTGAGCCTTTAGAACCACTTTAACCTTTTTGCCGACCCGCTCATAGTAAATATACTGCAAGCTTGTGGCAGGTGCCGGAACAGCAGTGTACATGTACATAGCTGGCTTTCTTCCTGATTTGGGGTGTGCTTGCACATGCCCCCTGCTGGCCTGTGCTTTGATTGGACACAGCACAATTTTGTTGGCAGGTTTCAGCCAATGATTTCTGCTTAAACCTGCTAATCAGCTGTGTCCAAACACACAGAACATCAATCTGGATGTTTCTTCTCCCTTCAACGCAGGGAGAAAACAGCCAGATCTGTTAGCAGCAAACACTACACTAAGTTGTTGGGCACAACAAGTTGGACCTTTTTTTTTTTTTCCGCATGGGTCTGAACAGATTCCTCAGTTCACACTGCGTTCTGCAAACCGATTTGGGGGTGTCATTAACTTTTATATTGACACCCGCAGCTGTTGAGAGTCCAGTGTGAACTGCCTGCGATTCTGATGCGGTGTGGAAACCCACACAGGAATCGCTGTGGTTCCCGCATCGCGCCAGTGTGAACCTAGCCTTGGTGTCCCTCCCAGCCAGTGTCTGTTGGCGCCAGATTGCGCACCATACTATCAGTCGCACTTTAAGTATACATTACCAGTATAGTGTCTCTGCCTAGGCTTCAAAGGGGTTGAAAAACCTCTTGTAGTGTACCAGACCCCCCCCCCCTCTTTACTTACCTGAGCCCGATTGTTCCTGTGCCAGGGGACGAGCACACCCGCTGCTGCCAGTGTCTCTGGTCATGATTGGATAGACTGATAGCACCGCAGCCTATGATGCGGGGGGCAGAGCCGAGTCCTCCTGCCTGTGTCAATGGACGCAGCAGCAGGACACGAGTGCCCCGAGGAAGAGGGCTTCTACGATGGGGCACTCGAGAAGGAGGAGCCAGGAGCGCTGCTGAGGGACCCCAGAGGAGGAGGATGGGGGACACTTTGGTGCAAAACCAACTGCACAGAGGAGGCAAGTATGGCATGTTTGTTGTGTTGTATTTTTTTTTTAAACCTGAAACTTTAGTTATCCTTTAAGGCACAAGAGGGACTTTGGGAAAAGCAATACTTGTGCACCCAGAGGAAGTTTATCTGGTAAAATGGCTTTTTTTACCAAAATGGTTTGGTTGAAATGTGCTAATTTGTGTGACAGGTAAGTAGCCACACAACTAAAATATCTGTCTTTAGTTGAATTTGCCCTTTAAACAATGCTTTTCATGGGGAGTGACCCTTTTAATTGTTCATGCTGCCCGACTCAGCCCGAGGGAGTTGCGGACGACAGCATTGATTGGAAAATGCAATATGTATTGCCCTCCTGCCCTCTTTCATGATTATTTCTCCCCAGAGGAGAGCATCAATTTTCTATCCAGAGTCCAGACTGGAGCTGCCATGCAGTCATGCCTCTTCGGCAATATACCCGCTACAGAGTCTAGTCAGCAGAGCAGGACCGGAGAGAGACTGGAGAAATATTATACACTGAAAACATTCAGCCAGCGCCACATAAAGCTCATTATGAAACCTCTTCCAAATTGGCTGTGGATGTGTAGGGCGTCAGGTTCACTTAAGCTATGGGCGGCCCTGACCCTTAATTGCCAGAAAGGCCTATAACTTGTCATTAGGCGGCTTTGATGTGCAGAATTTTGTGTGCTGTTGCCTGTGGGCACTGCCGAAATTCTCTGCGCGAAAAATATGAGGGGTGGGGCGACCTCACTTTGGGCCCTGGTGTGCAAAAAACAGGGGAGCTGTGCTCTAAAGAATACAGCATATACAGTATCTCACAAAAGTGAGTACACCCCTTACTTTTTTCTAACTATTTTATTATATCTTTTCATGTGACAACACTGAAGAAGTGACACTTTGCTACAATGTAAAGTAGTGAGTGTACAGCTTGTATAACAGTAAATTTGCTGTCCCTCAAAATAACTCTACACACAGCCATAAATGTCCAAACCGCTGGCAACAAAAGTGAGTACACCCCTAAGTGAAAATGTCTAAATTGGGCCCAAAGTGTAAATATTTTGTGTTGCTACCATTATTTTCCAGCAAGGCAGTGGTCGTCTCGGAGGTGTGTTTGGGGTCGTTATGTTGGAATACTGCCCTGCCGCCCAGGCTCCGGAGGGAGAGGGTCATGCTCTGCTTCAGTATGTCACAGTACATGTTGGCATTCATGGTTCCCTCAATAAACTGTAGCTCCCCAGTGCCGGTGTTTTGTCAGATTAGCAACCCGTCAGAATTTGTAATGGAAATTACATTCCGTCGCCACCATCTTGCTACACCCCACACCCATCCACAGTAAAAAAAAAATCCTTTTAGTGTTCCTTTTAAAGCTAGCATTGAGCAGTAATTAATTTCAATGGTCAGAATACATTTTTCTGGCCAAAGAAATGAATTAATGCAGCAAGCATGGTGGTGGGAGTGTCATGGTCTGGGGCTGCATGTGTGCTGCTGGTGTTTCACTACATAAACTCAGTTTACTGTTAAAAATAAGTGTGAAATGCATGACTCCGGTGGGTGTAACAAGATGTCCGCTTGCTGCCTTCTCACTGTATTCTTAAGCCCCGTACACACGGTCGGACTTTTGCCCAACAAACTTCGTTTTAAGCAAGTTGGACCAACAATCCGACCGTGTGTACGCTCCATCGGACAAACTTTTTTCGTTTTGGTTTTGGATTTCATCGGACAAAAGTTGGGTCTGCAAACGGACAAACTTTTGCCCAACAAAAGTCTGATGGAGCAAAGTCCGACCGTGTGTACAGATAACCATCGGACTTTAGTCCGATGGACAAAACAACTAATGTTAAAATCAACCAACAATAGCAGAAGTTGACCAAAGGGTGGCAGAAAAGAGCAGAAAAAACACGCTTTGTTGTAAGAAGTTTTAAGAAAGTTTGCAGAAAAGTCCAAGCGTGTGTATGCTATGGGTGTTCCCAACCAACTCCGTTCGGACAAAAAACCACGGAAAAGTCTGATGGAAGCCTGACCGTGTGTACGAGGCTTTACTATGGAGGAGTGCGGGGTGTAGCAAGATGGCGGCGGCGACGAAACGTCACTTTCGTTACAAATTCTCATGGGTCGCCTAATCTGACGAAATGCCGGCAGCACACATGCAGCCCCAGACCATGACACTCCCACCACCATCCTTGCTGCATTAATTCTTTTCTTTGGCCAGAAAAATTTATTCTGACCATTGAAATTAATTACTGCTCAATGCTAGCTTTAAAGGAATTTTTTATTTTTTTTTGTAAAATAACAAACATGTTATACCTCCCACTGTGCAGCTCGTTTTGCACAGAGTGGCCCCGATCCTGGTCTTCTGGGGTCCCTCGGCGGCTGTCTCGGCCCCCTCCCCGCAATAACTTTCCACGTTCATGCGAGCTCTCGCATGGTGGAAAGTTCTTGCGGGTGCGCTCCCATAATAGTCGGCGGCCATAGCCGCTCACTGTATTACTCGGGCCCCGCCCTTTGGCGCGCCGCGTCATTGGATGTGATTGACAGCAGCGCGAGCCAATGAGAACTCACTCCGGTGGTGATGGGGGGGTGGGTGAAAATGGGCTAATACCATCTCTGGGAAGTTTTCAGCCAGGCTTCAGGAAGTATGTAAATGGCCTACATGTATAGTAAAGGCATTATTCCACTTTAGTCAGAGTTGCACAGTTTTTTATGTACAGGCACCTTTTACCTACATAGGTAATTTCTTAGTAAAGAGGAACTAAACCTTTAATTTCCTGGCCTGTCAACTGTCTGAGCTTACAGGTGATCTCTCAGCTCCTAAGTCAATAATGTGTAAAATCAAACAATTGACAGGCAATCAGATTGCATGTGACCTCTGACCCTTTGATATTTTAGGACTGGTAATCTGCAAAATAAGTAGCCCTAAATTGCAACTTTCTTTGATAAATGGTGGTGCTTATAGGAGAGCCTCGTCATGAAATGTACCTGAATAAATACCTGAATATCGCTTAATTTCAGCCTCTTATAATCCTGTGAGCAGCATTCAGCCTGGGAAAGTGAGGGGAAAGCCTGGGAGCCAATCAGGTGTCCTGAATTCACATGTACTGTTAAGGAATATGCAGACATGAGGAGAGAGCAGAGGGATGACCTCATCAAACTGTTGCTGCTCCTTTACTGCCCAATAGATCCACACACTGAGCTCCTAAGTCCAACCCACCTGAACAAACCTGCCGGAAGCGGTCATCTGTACTGGGCCAACTCTCTGGGCAAGGGCATGTCTGCCTATGGGGTGGCCTATTACATTGATGGCTTCCTGGGGGCTTGTTCTGGTAGGTTTGAACTAGGATCTGAAAA
This sequence comes from Rana muscosa, assembly GCA_029206835.1. Taxonomy (NCBI): domain Eukaryota; kingdom Metazoa; phylum Chordata; class Amphibia; order Anura; family Ranidae; genus Rana; species Rana muscosa. Next base: position 267,168,873 of record CM055124.1, read on the forward strand.
CACCTGAACTGAGCTTATCCCACCTGTCCAATCACAGGTCGGTGGGGGGGGGGGGGGGGGTGACCCGGCTCTGTTGCGTTCTTTGCCCTGTTTGGAAAACATTAACAAGAACTGTAGCTGCTGACTTTAAATAAAAGGACACTCGCCTGTCCAGGGATCCTGATTTGATAATTGAAATGCACCCACCCCCCCATCCTCATCAGTATAAATATAAGAGTTCTTTGGGGGAGGCATTTGCAGCTGGGGCTTTTTCTCCAAGTGGGGCTATTTCTATAAGTGGTAGCACATCTGACGCTAGACTTCAGCGAATGCACAAATCGAGGGAACACAACACCTTGAAATTTACAACACAGGTATACTTGTTCACACTTTCAGCTCTTCCTCCCCCTTCTAAAATGCACTGCCTAACACTCCTTCTGACAGCTGTGTCTTCTATCCTTAAACTAACTCTCTTGCACGCCTCTTCTCCACCCCACACCATATATATATATATATATATATATATATATATATATATATATATATATATATATATATAAACCCTCCCTTCTGTCCTCTCCCTATTACTGCACTCACCAACTCCAGCTAATTCTAAATCCACACGCCCAATACTCCAAACCACTGGGGCATGTCCCTTCATATAAATCACATTCCCACATTACCTCCCTCACCCTTCTGCTTCTCCTATCCTCTGGTGATGTACCCCAAACCCTGGGCCTCCTTCATCTAACTGTGCTCAACACACCCATTACCCTACACCCTCTGGCTGCACCTGCAATGCACACAATCTGGTTCCCATTTCTCTTCTTCCCAAGACCAGACTCCCTTTCTTTTGCACCTTTTGGAATGCTCGCTCTGTCTGTAACAAGCTCGCCTCCCTCCACGATACAATTCGCAAGGAGATCTCTACTGTTCAGATACCCTCCATGCTTTACACCTCATGCCCACAGGTACAATCATTACTTTCCTCTTTCAACCCCACCACTATAGACGAGGTTGCTAAATTACTTGCTAATGGCAATCTTACCACCTGCCCTCTGGATCCTGTTTCCTCGCAAATGCTATGTTCACCCTCTGGCTCTATTCTACACTCTCTAACCCATATCTTCAATCTCTCCCTCTCTTCTGGCATCTTCCCTAACACTTTGAAACATGCACTAATCATCCCCATACTTAAAAAGCCCTCACTGGACCCATCCAATCTTAACCACTTCCCGCCCAGTCAATAGCAGATTGACGTCCGGGAAGTGGTTCAGTTATCCACACTGGACGTCATATGACGTCCTGCGGGATAACAGCCGCCGCGCGCCCGGGGGGGCGCGCATCGCGGCGATCGGTGGAGCGGTGGGTCAGTCTGACCCACCGCTACACTGATCTCGGTAAGAAGCCTCCGTCGGAGGCTTTTTACCACGTGATCAGCCGTGTCGAATCACGGCTGATCACAATGTAAACAGGAAGAGCCGTTGATCGGCTCTTCCTCACTCGCGTCTGACAGACGCGAGTAGAGGAGAGCCGATCGGCGGCTCTCCTGACGGGGGGTTCGCGCTGATTGTTTATCAGCGCAGCCCCCCCTCGGATACCCACACTAGACCACCAGGGTAGCCCCCCCAGGACCACCAGGGAAGCCCCAATCATGTGGATGGCCCCCATGGCCATCCACATGTAGTAAAAAGAAATAAATAAAATAAAAACATTAAAAAAAAATGCCAATCAGTGCCCACAAATGGGCACTGACTGGCACTTTCACAATGTGTGGTGGCTGGCATTGCTGGGCACCAGTGCCACCAATGCCACCTACTAGTGTCCATCAGTGCCACCTATCAGTGCCCATCCGTGCCAATCTGTGCCCACCTATCAGTGCCCGTCCATGCCACCTATCAGTGCCACCCATAAGTGCCCATCAGTGCCGCCTATGAGTGCCAATCAGTGCCGCCTATGAGTGCCAATCAGTGCCGCCTATGAGTGCCAATCAATGCCACCTATGAGTGCCGCATACCAGTGCCACATATCAGTGCCCATCGGTGCCACCTCATCGGTGCCACCTCATCGGTGCCGCCTTATCAGTGCCCTTCAGTGCCACCTTATCAGTGCCCGTCATTGAAGTAGAAAAGGTACTTGTTTACAAAAAAAATTAACAGAAACAAAGAAAAACTTCGTTTTTTTCCAAATTTTCGCTCTTTTTTTATTTGTTGTGCAAAAAATAAAAATCGCAGAGGCGATCAAATACCACCGAAAGAAAGCTCTATTTGTGGGAACAAAATGATAAATTTGTTTGGGTACAGTGTAGCATGACCGCGCAATTGTCATTCAAATTGCGACAGCGCTGAAAGCTCAAAATTGGCTTGGGCAGGAAGCTGTATAAGTGCATGGTATTGAAGTGGTTAAACTGCGCCCCATCTCCTTGCTCTCCTTTTTATCCAAACTCCTTAAACGTCTAGTCTACAACCGACTGAGCGTCCACCTTGCTGATAATAGCCTTCTTGATCCCCTTCAGTCTGGATTTCGTCCTCAACATTCCACAGAAACTGCTCTCCTCCTAAAACTAACAAACGATATACTAATGGCCAAAACTAAGGGACGCTATTCTGTACTCCTTCTCCTGGACCTCTCTGCTGCCTTTGATAGGTTGACCACCCCCTCCTCCTCAAATAGCTCCAAGCCTTTGGTCTCCATGACTGTACTCTTCGCTGGTTCTCCATCTACATATCCAACCGCACCTTTAGTGTTACTTACAATTCTACTTCCTCCTCTCCTCCTCTTCCTTTCTCTGTTGGGGTCCCCCAAGGTTCTGTTCTTGGACCTCTCCTATTTTCAATCTACCGTATTTGCCGGCGTAAAAGGTGACTGGGCGTATAAGACGACCCCCAATTTTACAAGTGAAAACACAGCTTTTGGGCTATACTCGCCGTATAAGACTACCCCCTTCCAAGGCAACACCATTTAAAAAAAAAAAAAAGCATGGATTCCACCACATATTCACCACCGACCTAAATGTAGCTACATGGGCATACTTTACATCCGCCACAATATTTATTGGCGTCAGCATACCCAGACATTTTGGATAATTTAATGCTCCCAATTTTGTGGGAAAAGTTTGGAGATGGCCCCCTTCCTGTTCCAACATGACTGCACACCAGTGCACAAAGCAAGGTCCATAAAGACATGGATGAGCGAGTTTGGGGTGGAGGAACTTGACTGGCCAATGGAACACCTTTTGGGATGAATTAGAGTGGAGACAGCGAGCCAGGCCTCTTTGTCCAACATCAGTGCCTGACCTCACGAATGTGTTACTGGAAGAATGGTCAAACACTCCCATAGACACCATGAATGGCTAGGACTGCGATGGGTATCCACAAGACATCAGAAGGTGTTGACTCAGTTGTGGTAAGCAAAACCCTTTAGGCCCCTCTCACACGGACGGATAGAATGGTGCTTTTAGCTGTGGATTTTCTAGTTTTCTACCGCAGCTAAAAGCACACACTGCTTTCCTATGGCCCCATTCACACACAGCGTTTAGCTGCGATTTCGTTACATGCGGTTCGGTGCGAATAGAATTGAATGCGTCCAGGTGCGGTGTAGCGCAGCTATCTGCACATAACTGCAGGTAATCGCAGTGCACTGTGTCAGCTGCGGATAGCAGCGTGAACAAAAGAAAAAAACAGGAAGCACATCAAAATAAAAATGGTTGCTATGGGGATGACAATAATGGCCAACCACAGCTAAACGCAGCCGCATGTAAACGCACGTAAACGCAGCTAAAAGCAGTGTACAAATGCAGCTGATCGCTGTGCCTGGGGTCTTGAATTTCAAAAGAAAGAAACATGCTTTTAACTGCGGCAGAACAGCCGCCCGTGTGAAAGGGGCCTTAAAGGGTAATAAAGACCCACTGGAGAGACCCAAAAAAACTACCACTTTAGTCCGGACTACATATTCACCTTCCCAGAAGAGTTGAAGCTGTTATTGCTGCAAAGGGTGGGCCAACTCAATATTGAACCCTACGGACTGGGATACCATTAAAGTTCATGTAAAGGCAGATGTCCCAATACTTTTGACAATATAGTGTAGGTCAGGGCAGCAGGCTGGCTCTGTTGTCTGGCAGGGCTATGGAATTCTCAGGGCTGGATGGACAAAAAGACAAAGCCTACAAGCTGTGTATTTCATCTGTTTTTATTTGTCTGCCTTGAGTTCAGCTTTTACTTGCACGAGCCAGGCAACTGGCATTCTCAGGAGGAGGTCAGCATTGTCCGATTTTCTCCTGGTCCAGACTTGTTAGTATTTTCATTGTCCTATTTTTAGAGCTTCCTCCTGACCATGTCCAGAAGAAATGCCCGGCTTGTCACACGGCAGCTCTGAATTCTCTAATCACTTTCCTGTATCTATTTATAAAATGGATAATTACAGTTTGCAGACTGAACCGCTCTCACTTCTTGCACTTTTTTTTTCCCCCTCCATCATTTCTTTCTAATCATCTCGGATTGTTATTTGTACAAAGCCTCGAATCACAGAGAAGGAATTTGGCCAATAATTTATGATGAGTGTACACAATTGTAACATTAACCATCCAAACCGGTTCTGCTCAGACAGGAAGCCGGTAGATGCTTAGGACATTGTCCCGAGTCAGCAAAGGATTTTGGGTAATGGCATGGTGCCAGTGAGGTTTAGAGTCTGACTCTGGTGAGGTGTGAGAAATTTAAAGGGCCAGCAAAGTAAAGATATATAATTTAAAGGGCCAGTCCACAGGAAAATTATATTTTAGTTGTTGGTAGATTCCAGAGCAGCCATTCTCCACCAGGGTTCCATGGAATTCTAGGGTTCCTCCAGAGGTTGCTAGATGGGTTTCTTGAGCCATGGTTGATTGACTTCTTATCTCGTGGTGACTGGTATAGTTCCAGGTGAAATGCCACTTGGCAGGGCCAGCAACACCACCAGTGATCTTTTTAACCACTTCAATACCGGGCACTTTTAAACCCTAGTACACACGATGAGATTATCGGACGAATGGTAAAACTTTTTTTTGGATGCTGGTCTCCATATGAAAAAGGAATAGGTTACTAAAGTATGAAAACTCTCGTACGACAAAATAAAAATTCAGAAGTGA